>MDKI01155712.1:0-30724 GCA_005239505.1 Nicotiana paniculata
TTTATAGCAAAAAATAGTATAGAATTTGGGTGTGGTCAAAAAATAGTTGTTCACAGCAAGGATTAATAATATATGGATTAGTAATACATAGATTACTTCTTATCTACTATTTGATGTGTTGTATTAAAAATTAAAATGCAATGCATAATTTTTAATAAAATTGGTTATTTACAAAAAATGTTTTCTATATTCTTTAGCTTTAAGGGACTTTAAAGGCAATTTTATCTTTAACCATGTTGTTTACCTTGAAAATAGTTTTTAACAATTATATTTGATTTGTGTTTCTAAAAATACGTGATTTATTTCAATACTAGTTAATAATTAAGAAGCAATAAATATAGCAAGGAAAATGAGATAAGCAAACCAAAGTTGTCACAAGGCTGGGGCCTCGAGCTCGCTGGAAGCGGGGGCCTTGAGGTCGAATAATAGCAGTAAATGACAAATAATAAATGAAGAATAATAAACAAGGAGCAATAAAGTTAAGAGACAGTGTTGAGCACGAAAAAAGCTGAGAATGTTCTATTGTAGTTAATATTCCCCCTTTACAAAATGATAGGGATCCTCTTTATATAGGAGGGGAGAATCCCAACATAGTACATCCCTAATTATTACAAGGAAATACTATTGGTACAGCTGTATAATGACTCAGTACGGACTTGTACTATTTCTTGCGGACCTTATCAGTTCCGACCACGTGTCCTTGAGAATAAACCTGCCTTTCCATGATTGATATTTATACTGCCACGAGGTCTGTTGTGACGACTTCGATATACTCTTTCGAGGGATGTACCTTGGGGTAGAACTTCAGACTCTGCTTCGAGCCTCTCGAGACCGGACTTTGAATACCATAGAGGCCCTAAAATCGGGCTTCCCCGATTTTGGCCTTATACAAATAGTCCTCGCGTTTCTTAGAATGAAATGATGAGAAACAATTTTGAATTATTGGCTCTTCGATATTCCCCTCATGAAGTCAGCCGCGTGAAATCAGCAATTGATGTGACAGAAAGGTTGCACAGAGGTCATGTCAACACGGTTTTCGAAAATCCACAAACTGCTATCGCTGCCCTTTCAACTCCTCCAATACGCCTAGAGGATCCCTATAAATATTTCAATCCTTCACCTTTCATATTTTTACTCTTTACAATATTTTCAAATCCTCATTAATCAGTTTTCTTCTTTCATCCCTTCTCTGCACTCATTTCTTCGTTGGCTTCTTCTTCTTATTCTGAAACTTCACCATAATCATGGCCAAAACTTCTAAGAAAGTCCCTCAAACGGAGAAAGCCCCTTCTTATTCTTCACGCTCGTCTAAGAGAAAAACAGTAGTAGTACCCCCTCGTGTTGAGGAGTGCATCCCCAGGCCCTTTGAAACGTCATCTGATTTAAGGTTGATAGTCCTTCTTCTGTAGCGGGCCGATGCGTGCCCATGTCTTGATATGTCAGTCTGCTAACCGATATCGAAAAGGTGAAGGTCGATTGCCGTTGGGGGGAGGCGGTGCAAGTGGAGATCCCTTCATCTGAAGAAGATATAACTACCGATAAAGCTAGTTTTCTCAGCGTATACACATACCCCTTCGCCTTAGGTCCTGTGGACCCTTCTTTGCCACCAATAGATCCAGTGATCGCCGATTTTCCCCGAAAATATCGAGTGATGCTCGGCCAGACCTATCTTTCTTTTTGGCGAATTGTCTATCTAATCAGATATTTTTCGAACATGGTCGAGGAGATGCCTTTCACCCTCGACCATATGATTAGACTGTACAACCCTCATCTATATAGAGGTGGCCTAGTTAAACTGCAGCGTCGATTCTTGAAGGCATTATTTGCTAGCATCGACGAAGACAAGGATCGAGGGTGGATGATCCGCTTCGTCCGAGTCAGGACCTCAGACTTGATCCTTGACGAGAAGATGTCATTCCTCGAGGAATGGAATATGAGTTGTGAGTGTCGATTCATCGAATATGCTTCGTTAATTGGATGTTTTCTTTTTTCCTTTTGAACTTATTCTCTTCTGATGACGCATCCGTTGAGGAGTACCATGGTGCGGTCAAAGATCTCCCGAGCTGGGTACGACAATTGGATTCCATCTCCCCATATGCTAAACACATTTGGCGCGACTTGTCCAAAACCCGATGGGAGGCCAAAAATCATGGTAAGCTTTAATCACTGTCGTATCTGAATTCCTGAGTAAGAGATTTCTTGGTGGTATACTCGATCTTTTGTGCTTATGCAGGCCTCAGTGAAGCCGTTTTGATGAGGCCGCCTCCACCTGGTGAAGTGGAGACCCAAAAACCCACCAAAGATAAGAAGAGAAAGAAGGGGACGTCGGCGGAGTCTCCGAAACCAAAGAGAGTCAAAACTCGAAAGCCTAGGGCCATACAACGGCCTTAACTCCGGCAGCTGCTGAGAGTCTTCGCGCTGAAGACAAAGATGATGACAGTTTCCCACTGGTACTTAGGGGAAAGCGAAACGTTGATGCTTCGAAGGCTGTCGAGTTGGATATTACCGAGCCAAGGGCTTTTGATATGGTCCCTGAGCCGATCATCGACCAGGATAAATCATGCACCGATGAGCACTTGGTCGGCGAATTCAGGGGACCCAGCTCTAAAACTCTTCTAGGGAGAGAGAAGGCCCCGATTGGGGTTGTTAACATAGATGATCCTCCGCCAGGCCCGTCGTTTTCTTCAGAATAAATACGGGATGCCTAAAATAGGAACTCCCGACGTGAGGATATCCCAGGGGGATAATGATATATTTGAAAATTATTTTTCCGGTGTTGAATAGGGGCATGATCTCAATGCTCCATTTATTCTCGAGGAGGCTGAGAAACTCCAGAAACAGGTAATAATACTTGTGTTTTTGAGTTTTGATTCTTACTTTACTAACTTTTTTTCTTTGTTTTATAGGTCGTGAGGCTCTACGATCGGGCCTTCTCCAAGTTATGAGCCGAGCTGACTCATTGTGAGGAGGAGTTTGGGAAGCTCGTGTCGGAGTCGAATGAGCTAAAAACTCTGTATGCACGGAGGGGAGAGGAACTGAATAACCTTCGAGCAGGCTCGGAGAAAGCGTTCCAAGAGTGGGCCAACTTCATTGAACAGGTAGCTTAGCCTTAAAGGGTTTGCTTTGCATTTCCATAACTCAGCGTTCGACAATTTGACTTGGTTTTTGCAGATGAAACAGAAGGATGACCTAGCGGGGCAACTTCGGGAAGATATTGTGGCCAAAAGTGCTGAGGTTCTCGACCTGAAGCGGAGCGTGGACAGTATGTCCTCTGAGAAGGACACTCTTCGAGAGGAGCCGACCTCGACCCAACATCTTCTTCGGGCTGGAAAAAAAGGAGGGCCACAAATATAAAGCGCTTCACGCTGAATCCGTTGCCGCGCTATCCACAACCAAGTCTGAGGCTGACACTCTCATATACTCGTACCAAGAAGATGATGCTGCCACAAATGCTCGAGCCAAGAAGATTTCTGAAGAGGCCAAGCTCAAGCTGACCTGCACCCTTGGGCATGCTCGATTAGAAGTTCGAAGGTAGGTTTTTGAGGAAGTGCATGCCAAGGGTTTCGATCTCTCTATCAAGATCTAGGAAGCGAAGGCCTTAGAAGAAGAGTCGGCAACACTGATCACTTCCGATGAGGGCTCTGCTAGCGGCTCGGGGAGCAGTGAAGATGAAGACTAGGCCATTTTTTTGTTCTTTCTATTTCTCCTTTTTTTTGGGTAAGGGCTCTGTGTGAGGGATCTGTAAATGTACTCATGTAAATACGCCTTTTGGAATACAAATAATCTTCTTGTTTTGCCTTTACTTCGTAATCATGCTTTCGAGGTTCCGAATTCATGTGTTTATTGAAAGGCCGGGTTGGAACCTAATTTCAAATCCTTCGAGTTTCGCGTTGTCGTAACAGAGACCCTTAAAATTGGGCTTCTCTGATTTCAATCACATACCTTTCTGAGAAAGGATATATAAGAAAACAATTTGACTTCTCGAGCCTTCGAGGCGCCATGTGGTGACGTCATTCTTATGACATGATCGCGAAGTGATCAAAGTGACCCGCCAGTTCGTTTCCCCAAAGGTCATAATTGCTTCGTCAGAGCTGGTTGGCTATCAACGTTAATGAACAGTCGTTGCTTTTATCTTATATATATGTTCTTTCCCTCTCATTTAAGATTTTGACCGCTTTGTGCAACCATCTTCTTCTATAGAGTTCCTTTCCTCCATCATTTCCATCGTATCAGTTTAAAGCTTTCGCCGGCGTTTTCATCTCCCCTTTCTTGTTTTGAAGAGATCATGGCTACCATATCCAAATACGTTCATCAAAAAGAGGGAAGCCCTACTTCTGCTTCCCGCCTGGCCGGTGGTACACCGCCGGCGCTTGGCAAACCAATCTCGAATTGCTTCGCTTTGAAGAAAGATTTCACGATAGAGAGACCCTTCAATATCCCTGGTTATTGAGAACACGCATCGAGGTACATTCGATCAATCAAGGAGGGACACCTCAAAGCTGTGAGGAGAGACTGTGGATGGGGAGAAAAAGTAGTATTGAAGATACCCTTTCGAGAAGAGGATATTATGGCCCATGTAGAGGGGTTTCTGAACGTGTATACATACCCCTTTACGTTGGGTCCCCTCGACCGACTCGTGCTCGAGTTCTTTCTAAAGTATCGGGTTACTCTGGCTCAGATCCATCCATCTTTTTGGTGGATCGTGCTGATGATGAGATTTCTAAAAAGGCCGAGCTTGAGTTTACTCTTAGCCACCCTATTAGGATGTATCGACCTCTACGTTTCCGAGGTCTAATTAAACTATGACGCCAATCCACCAAGCCCTTCTTCGCCAGCGACGACGAGGACACGGATCAACGATGGATGAGTCAGTTTATTCGAGTGAGGACCGCTGACATCATTCCTGTGGAGTTCTTTTCGTTCCCCGAGGAATGGAATTTCAAACGTAAGTAATATGCTGTAATTTATTACTTTTGTTCTCAATTTTTCCAGATTTCATAAGAGCGCTCCTTTTCCCCTTCCACAGTGGTCCCGTGGATGCCAGATGCGGTCCTCGATCTCGCAGACTGGGTCTGCAAATTGGCAGCTTCTTCGACCTATGACAAACGTAAGGGGCGAGATTTTTCGAAGGGCAAATGGGAGGCAAAACACCATGGTATTTGCTATGTAGTTCCTATTTTAAGGAATACTTTTCTTTAAGTATATTATTTTATCTGCGGCAGGCATTGGTGAGTTCTCCGAGATGAGACCATCCCCCCCCTCCCGGGGAGGAGGAAGGTCCTTCAGCTTCAGAGCCAAAGAAGGACAATAAAAGGAAAGAATCCCTGAGTGACGAGGATGTTCATAGCAAAGCAGGACTTGCCCAGAGGCGCAAAGGGAATGTAGCCATCGACGAAGATCTTATGTTCGTTGGTCGAATTTTAGACAATATCGCTGCCGAAGAGGATGGTTCTACGTTGATGGATCGATCCAGGAGGCCTCCCAAGACCCAAGTCCGTTAATCCCGCTGGACTCGAGGACCCTAACCTTGAGGGAGAGGCTCAAAATAGGAGAGGGGCGAAGGTCCTTAATTACCTAATTTGGCAGCTAGTTGTGAGCCGTCGAAAAGTACTCCGAAGGGGATGGGCTCCGTTGCACCTTTGCCGATCAGAGTGCCTCGGGTGCTTTTCCTGAGGCCACGAAGCAGGTCCTTCACCATTATTCTCATCTTCCTCCGAAGATACCACGAGGGAAGCTTGGAGGCAGAGGTCGCCCAAATTAGGCGGAGTCCTGAGTGAACACGACCCCCTCTAGGGTTGCTCTACCGGGGCCGATGAGACCGAACTAGTAGATATGAACTCGACCTTTAAGGAGGCTTAGCGACTTTGTTCTGTGGTGAGTTTTGTGATGTCATTACGACCTTTCTAACTTCATACTTTTTTATCTTTTCCTAACTAGGCCTTCTTTTTCGTAGGTCTTTGACAAACTCAAGACTGAGCTGCTTTTCTGCGAGGCCAAGTTGCGTAGGTCTTCGAACGAGGAGAAACCCGTCAGGATTTTTTTTAATAAGAAGGAAAAGGAATTGGTACACCTTCGATCGGAACTGAACCGAGCTCGCAAGTATGAATATGGGTTAGAGAAGCAGGTAACATTGGTTCTGAATGAATATGGATTCCTCCTCCCGTCTTCGGAGGTTAACACTTTGATGTTTCAGTTATAGCGAAAGATCGAGATGCTGGAACGCCTTCGGAGCGAAGTCAACCAGGTCAATTCTGAGTGAAACGAATTGAAGGCACATATGGATGTCCTTGTTGCGGCCAGAAAGAATGCTTTGGCTAAAGTATCTGCCCTCAAAATTCAACTCCGTAATGCTCGAGAGAGCAATTCAATTCAGGCGAGCAGGATAGCAAAGCTCAAAACTGGTCTCTTGAAGATGAAGGCTGAAATTGTGGAGGCTCAAGCAGAAGCCGAAGAGGTCCGAGTAAAGGCCGACAGGAAGGTGTCCATCTATCTAAAAGATGCTACTGATGCTCAGAAGGAGTTGAGGGGGGATTCCAATCGATAGAGAAGAAGCAATGAATATGCCTGATGCAAATCTTGGAGGGAAACCCTCGAGGAGATTCATGCTACGGGCTTCGATCTCTCGGAGGAGATAGACCATGCAAGAGCGGACGAGATTGGTGCCAAGTTTCTCGTTTCTTTTGATGATG
The DNA here is from genome assembly GCA_005239505.1 of Nicotiana paniculata. Taxonomy (NCBI): domain Eukaryota; kingdom Viridiplantae; phylum Streptophyta; class Magnoliopsida; order Solanales; family Solanaceae; genus Nicotiana; species Nicotiana paniculata. The sequence continues at coordinate 6,690 of MDKI01155712.1, forward strand.
AAGACGATGCTGAAGGGGACGAGGAGGAGGCCGATGAAATAGTTAGTCCCGAGGGGGAGAAGACAAAGTCCTCGATGATAGACTAGGTCTTGTTTTGATTTTTGTAAAGGGATCATCGTGGTAGTGTTATAGATGTATCTTTGTACTATTGTTTACATGCAAAGAAATCTTTCATCTTATTTTTGCATAACTTTTCGTCTTGGCTTTGTCTTTGATTTTTGATGCTTGTCGATGATCAGTTCGATATGTTGTACTCGAAATATAAAACCCTTAGGTTTTAAAACATTGGCCCTTAGGCTCTTTATATTAGCCCATAGGCTCTTTAGATTGGCCCTTAGACTCTTTAGGTTGGCCCTTAGGATCTTACATGTCGGCCCTTAGGCTCTTTTTAGATTGTCCCTTAGGCTCTTTAGATTGGCCCTTAGGCTCTTGCTTGTCGGCCCTTAAGCTCTTTTTAGATTTGGTCAATTCGACCTATGGCTATAATTTTCCCCCATTCTGGCTAAAGACTTTTAAAGTTTTTCCATGCCTTGGCATGTTTTGTGTTCGTCCGACTCTTCGACGGCTCAAATAGGAACCTCGATTATAAGTTGATATGTGACGATAATTGAGTACCTCGTGAGGTTCTCTCGGAGGCTGATTTTTCGAAGCCTGTATACTGAAGGCTGACTTTTTCGAAGCTTATTCACTGTTCGGAGCTGATATTATCGAAGCTCCTTTGCTTATGCCGAGGGTAGCCTGATTAATCGATTTTTTCGAAGTGTTTGAAGGCCTTTGGTTTTTATGGCGAAAGTCGGACGTCTCCGAGCTGCGTTAATTCAGCGGTAGCCTTTTAGTATGACCGTAGTCTTTAGTCCCCGGGTGAGATGACCTCGGCCTCTATATCGAGGGTATGCCTTTTTAGGGGTCTTACAAGTTTGAATATATACAGCCTTGGCCTTAATATCGGGGTTATGCCTTTTTTAAGGTCTTATAAATTTGAGTATGCCCGAGGTCTTATAGATTCGATGTTGCCTCATTGAGGTCTTACAAATTTGATATTGCCTCATTGAGGTCTTATAGACCCGATGTTTCCTCATTGAGGTCTTACAGTTAGAGTTTTGATGACTCGATAAGCTGACTCTTGATGAGAGTCCCCGAGTGTTCGAGCGTGTTTGTCTTTCGAGCCGCTGGATGAGAAAATAGTAGATTTCTTCGAGGCGCAAAGTGTTTTGATAAATAAAAATGCTTCTTCAATTACTTGATACATGTGTACATGTTTTTTCCCTCGGGGGATTGATTGTTCTATATGGGCACAGTTCATTTGACCGTTTCTCCCAATACAACATTCTTCTATCGAGGCCCTCTTAGGCATATTTTGATTTCTTCGAAAGAGTAACCTCCGAGGGTAATGCCTCCCCAGTATTCGAGGTTGATTGAAAAGAAGCCTTGAATACTTGTTGAGTTTTCCTTAGGTAGCATATTGGTGTTGCCTTGTTAAAAAACCTTGCCGGAAAAACTCATTTGGGATAAAACCCGATCTAAGGAAAAAGAGTGCAACGCATGCTTTAAACCCAAGGTCTTCGAGCTGGATGGTGCTTCGATTCCTCTCAATCGAACACCAGCAACGAGTTAGCATAAAATATAAATTAAAAAGGAGAAGATTATACCTCAGTAATAATAGCGCTTTGAGCATCGACATGTTCCAATTGCTTGGTAGTTGCTCGTCTTCCACGATGCTTAGTTCGTACGAACCTTTGTCTATTACTCCGAGGATGCGCTAAGACCTAGATTTCCTTTATTCAAGCTTCGAGTGTTGAGGGTGACCTTTCTTGGAACTAGGTCCCCGACTTCGAAGTATCAGAGTTTTGTTCTTCTGTTGTTGTACTTTTCGATCTTTCGCCTTCGAGCGGCCATTCGAACTATTGCGGCCTCGCACTTTCCATATAGTACCTCGAGGGTGGTGTTCATGGCATCTAACAGGGGAATCAAGATCAACCCGGTCAAAATCAAGGCCACCGAGGGCTCAAACAGCCATGAGGCCCAAAAATTTGCCTGACCGAATGGTACTCTGCGTGCAGGGACATAACTAGCATGTTATCAATGTAAACTTCCATAAATTTGCCTATTTGATGTTCGAATATCTTATTAACTACGCGTTGATATATGGATCCCGCGCTTTTTAACCCGAAGGGCATTGAATTACCACAATATGTACCATGTTTCATGACGAACGAAGTCTTTTTACAGGTACTCCGGGTTCATTTGAATTTGATTGTTCCCGAAGTGAGCATCGAGAAAGATAAGGATCTTGCTAGTCGGCCATGGCATCGATCAAGCGATCGATGTTGGGAAATGGGAATGAGTTTTGAGAAAGTTTGTCACCTTATCTTTAGTGAATTCAAGCTTTACCTTGTACTGAAGCCTGTTCAAGCTCTTTGACCGTTGAATCCGACATCCTCGATCAACTGTTCCTCAATCACCTGTCCTCCGGGTTCAGCCGAGGGCGTAGACTGCGATTGTTATTTGGCTACCTGGTTTGTTTTGGACTTCTCCGAAGTGTAAGGTTTCGATGTTGGTTCCATGTCGTGCACTACGAACATGTCCTTTGCTGCATGATGCTCTCCATATACCATTTTCATGTCGTCCTTTGTTGGGAACTTCATCATTTGATGAAGAGTTGATGGCACTGCCCTCATGCTATGTATCCACAGCCTTCCGAGTAATGCATTGTACCTCATGTCACCCTCAATGACATGAAACTTGGTATCTTGAATTGTACCAGCCACGTTGACTGGGAGGATGATTTCCCCCTGGTTGTCTCACTCGCAATGTTGAATCCATTGAGGACTCGAGAGGCGGGTATGATCTGATCGAGCAGTCCGAGTTTCTCCACCACTCACGACCTGATTATGTTGGCCGAACTACCTGGATCCACGAGCACACGTTTAATTTGAACTTTACTCAAAAGAAAAGAAATTATCAGTGCATAATTATGAGGCTGAGACAAGGCCTCGATTCCTTCTTCGCTGAATGTGATAGCATCCTCGAGTACGTAACTCCGAGTCCTCTTTTCCTTTGTGATGGATAATTTTGTTCGTTTGAACACAGGTCCCTGTGGGACGTCGACTCCTCCAATGATCATATGAATGATATGCTGCAAATCCTCCCGTTCATTCCTCTTGTTCGCGTCCCTCTCTCGAAAGTGATTCTTAGCTCGGTCACTAAGGAACTCTCAAAGCTGCCCTTCGCTAATCAGTCGGGCTAACTCCTCCCGAAGTTGTCTACAATCTTCGGTCCTATGACCATGAGTTCCATGCATTAAGTTGGGGTTCATTTGGGAAGGAACTGACTGTATTGGCTTCGGCCACCTGGTATCTCAGATCTTACCTATTGCTGATACGACGTCTGATGCATCGATGCTGAAGTTATACTCTGACAATCGGGGTGCCTCCATCGGCCCCGTGTGCCTATCGAACCTAGTTTTGCTTATGAGTCCCCGAGAACTCTGACCTCGATCTACCCTTCGATCGTTTTGGGGTATATCACGTCTTAGGGCGTTTATTCGGTCTTCGACATATGGCTGGTATCTTTCCTTGTTCGGTTTTGACTCCCTTTCTGAATTCCTTAACTTTTTTTCTAAGAGCCTGCTTGGGTATACTGAGCCCGAGGGGGCTCCTAATTGGTCATCCTCGATCCTGATCTTCAATTGATACCTGTTATGCACATTCTCCCAAGTCATAGCGGGATACTCGATCAAATTTTACTTTAGCTGTTTTGAAGCTATCGAGCTTCGTTCATTCAAGCCCTCAGTGAAGGGTTTCACCACCCAGTCATCGAAGACTTGTGGTGATTCCATTCGTTCCATCTGAAAGCGGAATACGAACTCCCTTAGCATCTCGTTCTCTCTCTGTTTAATTTTGAAGACATCAGACTTCCTTGTAGCGACCTTAATGGCACCAACATTTTCCTTCACGAAAGAGTCTGCCAACATGGAAAACGAATCTATTGAGTTTGGGGGGAGGTTATGGTACCACATCATGGCCCCCTTGGATAGTGTTTATCCAAACTTCTTCAACAAGACGGACTCGATCTCGTTGTCTTTTAAGTCATTCCCTTTTATACCACAAGTATAGCTGGTAATATGCTCATTAGGATCTGTGGTCCCGTTGTACTTTGGGATATCGAGCATCCTGAACTTCTTTGGAATGGGCTTCGGAGCCGCACTCGACGAAAATATCTTCTGCATGAACTTCTTCGAATCTACCCCCTTCAAAATCGAAGGTCCGCCTGGGATTTGGTCGACCCTCGAGTTATAGTTTTCCACTTTTTTGTCGTTGGTCTCTATCTTCTTTTCTCCTGATTCAATCCTTTTGGTGAGGTCCTTGAGAAATTTCATAATAGTGGGCTATGTTCTTAACCTGTTGTTACTCGATCTTTCTGGTGCATGCTCAACTCGAGGAGCTGTTTCCGGTCCCGTTATGCTCGGGTTTTTTGTTGACTCTGTAGCTGAGCAATGGCAACTTGTTGTGCTTGCAACATCTCGAAAATGATTTTTAGGCTGACTTCTTTTCGAGCATGTGTTGTTTGTGCGTCAGGTTGGACCTCTCCTTGCACGTTTCCCCCAACATCTGTACTCAAATAGGTGCTTATAGCAATATGCGAGCCAACATCAACTAGGTTGGGAATAGGTGCTACTCCAGGGTTGAGCGGTGACACACCTGTTGCTGAAGCTACTGCATTATTTTCCCCGTGGCAATCGAGGACATTGTTGCTATGCACTGGTGCATTAGCCGAGTTTGACATGTTTTATCCTGAAATCGAAAAAATCTTGGACTATAAGAAGTGTGAAGAATAACGTGTGTTATCAGAGAACTAGCACTAAAATAATCACCATATTCTTTAGCCCCACGGTGGGCGCCAAACTGTTTACCTTGAAAATAGTTTTAACAATTATATTTGATTTGTGGTTCTAAAAATACATGATTTATCCCAATACTAGTTAATAATTAAGAAGCAATGAATATAAGCAAGGAAAATGAGATAAGCAAACCAAAGTTGTCACAAGGCTGGGGCCTCGAGCTCGCTGGAAGCGGGGGCCTTGAGGTCGAATAATAGCGGTAAATGAAAAATAATAAAAGAAGAACAATAAAGAAGGAGCAATAAAGTTGAGAGATAGTGTTGAGCACAAAAAAAGCTGAGAATGTTCTATTGTAGTCAATAATTCCCCTTTACAAAATGATAGGGATCCCCTTTATATAGGAGGGGACAATCCCAACATAATACATCCCTAATTATAACAAGGAAATACTATTGGTACAGTTGTATAACGACTCAGTACGGACTTATACTATTTCTTGCGGACCTTATCAGTTCCGACCACGTGTCCTTGGGAATTTTTCCGCCTTTCCATAAAGGTCATCGGTTTTTATACTGCCTCGAGGTCTGCTGTGATGACTTCGATATACTCTCTCGAGGGATGCACCTTGGGGTCTAACTTCGAACTTTGTTTCGAGCCTCTCGAGACCGGACTTGAAATGCCATAGATGCCCTAAAATCGGGCTTCCCCGATTTTGGCCGTATACCCATACTAATATATGCATTAATAATCTTGGTATTTCTAATACCATAATTTACTATATATTAATTAGATATAGGATAAATACTAAATAGATTGTACAACTAATACTTGCATTAATAATATATATATATATATATATATATATATATATATATGTTAAAAAAGTGTATCAATGATTTGATGGATTTACGTTCCATTTCATGGAAGCAGAGAGTAGATTGGGAAACAGGAAAGTGAGTTCTTTTGTGGAAAAGGGAGTAAAACGATGGAGAATGGTGCTTGATTAATTATTCCTGTTTTGTGAAGATCATGTGGGTGGTCATTTGTAACTGTCAAAAATTAATACGCAAATTTATACAGTATTATATTGAGAAGTAAAACTATACTATTCCCATTAAATATCATCTTTACCTAAGAGGGATGGTGTCTGTTTTTTTTATAACTTTCTTCTCATATTTCTTTTGATGATGGAATATTTTAAAATAATTTATTATGCATAGAGGACATGGAGAATGAATTCTTATCATATTTCTTTTGAGGATGGAATATTTTAGAAAAAACTTATTATGCACCGAGGACATGGAGAAAGAAGTATAAGATAGAAAATCAAATTCCCAACAATTCGGTAAAAGCATAAGCAACTATTAACTCAGTCTGATAATAAATTAGTCTCTCTTATAACAGGCTTCAGTTTATTGGGGTGGGTGGATTTTCAATTCAGTTAAGGAATTGTGCACAAAATTGGCAATTAATTGCAACGTTGTTTGTAATCCACGTCCTATTATAAGAGAATGAAACTAGTGTGTCAAGATAGAAAAATGTACGCTTCTAATATCTAAATAAAATTTCTAGGTGAAGGAAAGTGGGTGCCACTGCCATTAGAGGTTTCACTGGATCTTTAAAACCAACTAAACCGACTGAACCAAATCATACCGAATCGATTATTAGTTTTTTAATAAAATTGCAAGTTTTTATACAATTATCATTATATAGATAATCAGGATAGATTTTTAATTTTAAAAAAATAAATCGAAAAATATCAAATCATCCCGAATAATTTTATATAAGACATATTTATGTATTAAGTTTAAAAATAACAAAACATTCCTTGGGCCTTGTGATTATGGAAACATTTACACACCAATAAATACTTAAAATCCAAAGTTTCAGCTCTCAAACCTATCATGCTACTCCTATTGAAACTAATTTAGTTTTAGCTATCATCTTGAGTAGCAAGCCACATGTATTCTAGTGCTCTTGAGTAGTAAACCGTAAGGTATTAAAGATCTTTCCTCTCATATAATTTAGATTTTTCTTACTGTATACTTAATCATCTAATAGACTCTGTTCTTGAGTCCAATCTTAATTAATATTCTACGGAGAAGGGTCAAACATGTCCACGTACTATCAAAAATAGTTTAAATATACTCTTTGTTATGCTATCTGGTTATATCAGATCCTACTGTTATACTATAATACAAATATAACCTTATTTTTTACGGAATGCCATGTGGCTGCACCAGATAAAATTGACATGTTCCTCTTTTTTTACCCGATTCACTAACAAAAAAATACTACCCGCCCCAAGTTCCCTTGTTAGTGACAAAAACAACAAATAAATATTGTGCATAAATTATCAAAGCTTAGCCGGAACAATTAAAAATGGATTATATAAAAACATTGTAACGACTTGATGTAACGATCCGGCCGGTCGTTCCGAGAGTTATAGCCCAGTTTCCCCTGTTTATGCTTCTTTATGTATTATTTAACTATATTGTATGGTATCGGGTTGGTTGGTTTGGATCCGGAGTGGTTTTGGAGTGAAATAAGACACTTGTCTCTTATTAGGAAACTTAAGTTGAAAAAATCAACCGGATGTTGACTTATGTGTGAACGATCTCGGATTTGGATTTTTATGATTTGGATAGCTCCGTTAGGTGAATTTGGACTTAGGAGCGCGTCCGAAAAGTAATTTGGAGATCCGTGATAAAATTAGGCTTGAATTGGCAAAAGTTGGAAATTTGGCGATTTTGATCGGCAGTGAAAAATTATATATCGGGGTCGGAATGGAATTTCGGAAGTTATAGTAGGTTCGTAGTGTCATTTGTGACATGTGTGCAAAATTTGAGGTCATTCTGACGAGGTTTGGTAGGTTTCGATGTCGTTTGCGGAATTTGGAAGCTTAGAAGTTCTTAGGCTTGAATCCGAGGGTAATTTGGTGTTTGGTGTTGTTTTGGCTGTTATGAAGGTTCAAATAAGTTCATATATTGGTATAGGACTTGTTGGTATCATTGGTTGAGGTCTCGAGGGCCTCGGATGTGTTTCGAGTGATTAACGTATTGGATTTAGAGTTGGAAGTTGTTGTTTTCTGGTGTTTTGAATTGTTGATGTTTTTCTGCACCTGCGGATTGGGAGCCACAGGTGCAAGGTCGCATGCGCAGAGAGAGGGTCACGGATGTGGAAAAAGGAAGGCTGGAGTTAGAACGCAGGTGCGCAGGTCATGGTCGCACCTGCGAGCCTGCAAGTGCAAAACCTGGACGCAGGTGCGGAAGCTGGGCGTTCAAGTGAAATCCGCAGGTGCAAGCGTATGGGCCGTAGGAGAAAAGGACCGCAAGTGCGAGAAGCCTGGGTAGAATGTATAAATACCACACTTCGCGAATTTTGGTCTATTCTTCACCATTTTTAGTCGGTTTTGAAGCTTTGGGCAATGATTTTGAAGGGGAATGTAACGATCCGATCGGTCGTTTTGCGTTGTCGGACCCCGTTCCCCTAAATGAAACTTCCCATAGTGGCTTATTGTGATTTATGACTTGCGGGGACGGGTGGTTCGGGATTCGAAAGTGTTTAGGGTGATATAGGAACACTTGGTTCCTTAAGGTTGGCCTTTAAGGCCAAGTTTGACTTCGATCAACATTTTTAGTAAACAACCTCAGAATCGAGTTTCGACGGTTCCGGTGGCTTTGTATGATGAATTCGGACTTGGGCGTATGTTCAGAATGGGTTTTGGATGACTGGGAGCATTTCGGCACCCAATAGCGAAATAAGAGTTTCCTTAAGTTCATATTGTGGTTTGGGATGTGTTTTTGTGTTATCGAGGTCCAAACAAAATTCTGAGATCGAGAATAGTTCTGTTACATCATTCATGACTTGCTCGCAAAATTTGGGGTCATTCCGAGTAGTATAGGTGAGTTCGGCGCATTGTTAGCGAATTTAAGAAACTTAAAGTTCCTAAGTTTGATTCTAGGGGTTTGAGGTGTGATTTTGAGTTTTAGCGTTGTTTTGAATGTTCCGAAGGCTCGAGCGAGTCCGTATTATGATTTGGGACTTGTAGGTATATTTGGACGGGGGCTCGGGTGGGCCCAGGTGCCTCTCGGGCACCAACGAGGCCAAAAACCAGCTGAAGCAATTGCTGGTGCACCTGTTTTGGTGTGACCGCAGGTGCGGTTGCCCAGTCGCAGGTGCGGGATCGCTCCTGCGATTCCAGCCTCGCAGGTGCGGCTTCAGGTGAGGCTGCCTGTTTCTCGCAGGTGCGGATAATAACCGCAGGAGCGGAGCCGCAGGTGCGAGCTCCTCTCCGTAGGTGCGAGCCCAGGCCCCTTGTCCCATTTCCGCAGGTGCGAGCATTTACTCGCAGGTGCGAGATCGCGGGTGTGGTCCTTGAGCCGCAGGTACGGAACCATAGTAGGCAGTGAGTTCTTTAAAACACGAGATTATTTCATTTCACCCCATTTTCTTCCACCATTAGAGACCTTGAAAGCTTGTGAAATAGCTCCACGACCTAGCTACCAAAAAGGTAAGTGAATTCTACCCTAATGTTAGTTTAATGCATGAATTCCTAGTCAAATTGACTACCTAATTAGTGAAAATCAAGGGTTTGGGTATTACCTAGGGCTTTATGAAAATTTAGGGAATTACCCGTTAATTAGCCATGAAATCATACAAAAATCACATATCAATGATCCTCAGGTTGTGGGTAATTGATTCCTTCGAAAATTTCCGGAATTCGAGCTTGTGGGCCTGGGGGTGTATTTTAGGATATTTCAAAGTATGAAATAACTAAGTAAATCGGAGAATCCCATACTTTTGAGTATAAACTGATATATTTGTATAACATTTGTCTAGTTTCGAGCTCTTAGGTCTAGAGTTTTGAGTTTCGGGCGCGTTCTTGACCCGGAGAGTAGGTTCGGCGCAAGGTAAGTCTCCTTTTCAGCCTTGTAAGAGGAAACTATCCCCCTAGGTGATTTAAATGACTATGTGCTAATGTTTGTGGGAACTACGTACGCACAAAGTGACGAGAGTCCATACGTAGCGGCTATTATTGTTATGTCCGGGTAGTTAGACCTACACCATGCTTGTGTTTTTCCTTGATGTGAACTATATGCTTGATGAATTAATGTTATATGCGGCTTGTTTCCCTGAGATCATGGAATTTGAGAATTTTAAAGGAATTGTTCACTGAAAAGTAATTTATGAAGAACATTGTGTGGATTGTGTGTGCATGTGACCGCTTCGCAATTTACATTTCGCGAGCGGAGTGTTATTTCCCTCACTCTCATGGGAGCGGGCCGTATGCCACGACGATATTGAAAGATATATTATGGTTCGGGCCGTTCGACCCTTGGCAATGCACATATATGCTTAGTATTATGGCTCAGGCTGGTTGTCCTTATCCTTTATGTGCATGCTAAATTGTTAATGATTTTCATGGATATTGAGTGGGCAGATATTTTAAAAAGGAAAATGAAGTAATAATTGCTTATTTACTTCCAGTATTTATTTGTATTACAATTATCTTTAGTGTTTACTGTTTTCATCATCCTCGTATGCCTATTACTGATATTATATCTTGTTTAATTATTTGTTGGACCTTAGTAAGTGTCAAGTCGACCTCTCGTCACTACTTCTTCGAGGTTAGGCGGGATACTCATTGTGTACATATTTGTTTATGTACTCATGCTACACTTCTGTACTTAATTGTACAGGTTCTGAGGCTAGTGTGTCTGGTTATCAGACCGGAGTTCTATTCTGAGTATAGACTGGACCTGAGTTCACGGTGAGCTGCTTCTCCTGACGATCCTCGGCAGCACCATGGGGTTTATTTTGTTATTCCCGTCTATTTCTTCCAGATAGTGGAACAATTATATTATATCTTTTGTATATTCTGTTAGCATGCCCGTAGGACTTGTGACACTAGTTCCTGGCACACACATGGTAGGTATTATGGGTTACGAGTTTGTATATATATTGGAGCACGCCTTCTTATGATTGCTTTTGGTTAAATTGGCTAATTACTTTTTTCAATTAATGTTTTGAACTTTAAAACTTGGCACGTGTTGGGATGTTTAATCAAATATGTGAAAATCCTTAGTTATTCCGGGTGTTGGCTTGCCTGACTCTGGTGTTGGGCGCCATCACAACCTGAGTTAGGATTTTGGGTCGTGACAACATGGTATCAGAGCTCAAAGTTCACGTAGGTCTCACGAGTCACGGGCAAACCCAGTAGAGTCTTGCGGATCGGTATGGAGACGTATGTACTTATCTTTAGGAGGCTATAGGGTGTTAGGAAACCTCTCCTTATTTTTATTCTATCGTGCAGTTGATAGTTTACTAAATCTCATTCTTCTATTCTCTCACAGATGGTGATGATGCGTGCATCCGATATTCCAGACCTGGGAGGGGCCGCTACCCCCATTGTACGAGGCCGTGGCAGAGGCCGGGGGAGGGCACTGGCTCGAGGTAGGGGACGAGGGCATCCCAGAGCTATTCCAGTTTCACCACCACCAGAGGATCCTACTATAGAGGAGCAGGGTGAGGTGCCCCCAACAGAACCGGCTCCACTGGACTTTATCATGGCGCCAGGCTTCCAGGAGATCATTGGCCGTATGATGCGGTTTATGGACACTATGTTCCAGGCTGGTTTATTTCTAGTAGATCCTTCCACATCTCAGGCGGGAGGGTGGCCCAGACTCCTACCGCCCAGGTTACAGGCCAAGCATCAGCATTACATCATACCCCAGTACACTGCTCGTGGGTGGGGTCCAGCCTGTAGCAGCAGCACCTGAGCCCAGACCAGCTGCGGACGGTGATCCGCAAAAGTTATTGGATAGATGGACTCGATTGCACCCTCCAGTCTTCGGGGGTGAGCGAGGCGAGGATGACCAGGATTTTGTTGACAGGTGCAGGGACGGGCTGCACAATATGAGGATACTAGAGTCCCATGGAATGGACTTCACTACCTTCCAGTTAGAAGGCAGAGCTCGTAGATGGTGGCAGTCCTATATTATCAGCAGGCCAGCAGATTCTCCTTCTATCAGTTGGGAGCAGTTCACTCAGATGTTTCTAGACAGGTATATCCCACCCTCTGAGAGGGAAGAGCTGAGGTATCAGCTTGAGCAGCTAGAGCAGGGACAGGTGTCAGTGACAAATTATGAGGCTAGATTTTCAGAGGTGCCCCAGTTAGGGGCAGACGTCAGCCTAGCAGGCCTCCATATTCAGCACCCCCACCACCTCCCCGAGGTGTTCCAGCGAGGCCTCATTTCAGCGCCATGCCAGAGCGTTCCTACCTCCCTCCAGCCATGCATAGTTCACCCAGTGGTTATTCCAGTCATCCGAGATTCCCAGTCCCTAATTCAGTGCTATTCCAGAGAGTACACATCGCTCTCCGTCCATTCAGGGTTCCTCTTCGGGGCACAAGTCTATGATACCTGAAGGTTGTTATGAGTGTGGGGATCCAGGTCATATGAAGAGGGATTGTCCCAGGTTTTGGGGCAAAGCAGTGCAACAGGGTTATCAACCTATAGGTCCAGCACCAGCCGTTAGGCCACCTAGAGGTGGAGGACAGGTCGGCAGGGGTTGTCCTAGAGGTGGAGGCCAGTCAGGGGGAGGTCAGCCAGCCCCTGTTCATTCTGGAGAAGCTCAATCTTCCGGTGCTCCAGCTAGATTCTATGCTATTCCAGCCAGATCAGATGCAGTGGCCTCAGATGGCGTGATTACATGTATTATTTCAGTATGTGGTAGAGAGGCATCACTGTTATTTGATCCAGGATCCACCTATTCATATGTTTCAGCATTATTTGCTCATTTTCTGGATGTTCCTCGTGACTCCTTGGGTTCTCCTATATATATGTCCACTCTTGTGGGCGACTCTGTGGTGGTAGACCGGATCTATCGGTCTTTGGTGGTCACCTTCTGTGGGTTCGAGACTCGAGCGGGCCTTCTATTGCTCGACATGGTTGATTTTGAGGTTATTCTGGGCATGGATTGGCTATCTCCTTATCATTCCGTGCTAGATTGCCATGCCAAGACAATTACTTTAGCCATGCCCGAGTCGCCTAGACTGGAGGGGAGAGGTTCCTCAGTTATTGTAGCCAGCCAGGTTGTTTCATTCCTGAAGGCTCGACACATGGTCGAGAAGTGTTGTCTGGCGTATCTTGCTTATGTACGGGACAACACCGCCGAGTCTCCAACGATTGATTCAGTGCTAGTTGTTCGAGAGTTTGCTGATGTATTTCCTTCAGACCTTCCGGGCATGCCTCCAGATCGTGATATTGATTTGTGCATTGATTTAGCTCCAGGCACCCAGCCTATATCTATTCCTCCATACCGTATGGCTCTGAAAGAGTTGAAGCAGTTGAAGGAGCAACTTGAGGAGTTGAAGGAGCAGCTTGACCAGTTCTATTCTTGAATAAGAAGAATGGGTCTATGCGGCTGTGTATTGATTACTGCCAGTTGAACAAGGTCACCATTAAGAACAAGTATCCTTTACCGCGCATCGATGATTTGTTTGACCAGTTGCAGGGTGCTCGGGTGTTTTCTAAGATTTATTTGAGATCGGGATATCATCAGTTGAAGATTCGGGCCTCAGACATTCCGCAGACTGCTTTTCGTACGAGATATGGCCATTATGAGTTCCTGGTGATGTCCTTTGGCTTGACTAATGCCCCAGCAGCATTTATGGACTTGATGAACAGGGTGTTTAGGCCGTATATTGATTCCTTTTTCATTGTCTTCATTGATGACATTTTGATTTACTCACATAGCCTGGGGGAGCACGAGCATCATTTGAGGGTTGTGCTCCAGACTTTGCGAGAACAAAATCTATATGCTAAGTTCTCCAAGTGTGAGTTCTGGTTGGATTCCGTGGCATTCTTGGGGCATGTGGTATCCAGAGAGGGTATCAAGGTTGATCCTTAGAAGATTGAGGCAGTTCAGAGTTGGCCGCGTCCTGCTTCATCTACAGAGATCAGGAGATTTTTGGGCCTTGCAGGCTATTATCGCTGATTTGTGGAGGGGTTCTCTTCTATTGCAACTCCATTGACTAGATTGACTCAGAAGAATGCCCCGTTCAGATGGTCCGACGAGTGTGAGGCGAGCTTTCAGAAGCTCAAGACAGCATTGACCTCAGCACCAGTTCTAGTATTGCCTTCTGGTTCTGGGATGTATACAATGTATTGCAATGCTTCACGCGTTGTTTTGGGATGTGTGTTGATGCAGGAAGGGAGAGTTATTGCTTATGCTTCGCGCCAGCTGAAGGTTCATGAGAAGAATTACCCTGTGCACGATTTAGAGTTGGCGGCGATTGTTAATGCTCTTAAGATTTGGAGGCACTACTTGTATGGGGTGTCCTGTGAGGTTTATACAGACCACATAGCTTGCAACACTTGTTCAAGCAGAGGGATATTAATATGAGGCAGCGCAGATGGCTTGAGTTGTTGAAGGATTATGATATCACCATTCCTTATCATCCGGGCAAGTCAAATGTGGTAGCAGATGCCTTGAGCAGGAAGGCAGAGAGTATGGGTAGCTTGGCTTATATTGCAATAGAGGAGAGACCTCTAACCTTGGACATTCAGTCCTTGGCTAATCGCCTGGTGAGGTTAGACCTTTAGAACCCCGCCGATTTTTAGCACATGTGGATGCTCAGTCTTCGTTATTGGGAGAGATTAAGGCTCGACAGTTTGATGACCGTACTTGGCAGAGCTACGGGAGAAAGTGGTTCAGGGTGGTGCCAAGGAGGTTACTATTGGTGAGGATGGTGTTCTGAGACTTCAGGGCCGTTTATGTGTTCCTAATGTCGATGGCCTGAGAGGGAGGATTCTAGAGGAGGCACACATTTCTCGGTATTCTATTCATCCTGGTGCTACGAAGATATATCGTGATTTGAAGCAGCATTACTGGTGGAGACGGATGAAGAAGGACATTGTGGAGTATGTGGCTAGGTGTCTTAATTTCCAATAGGTTAAGTATGAGCACCAGAGGCCAGGAGGCCTACTTCAGCAGATGCCCATTTCTGAGTGGAAGTGGGAATGCATCACTATGGACTTCGTGGTTGGGTTGCCTCGGACCTTGCGAAAAGTTCACGCGGTTTGGGTCATTGTGGATAGATTGACCAAATCGGCGCATTTCATTCCAGTGGCTACTACATATACTTCTGAGCGGTTGGCCCAGATCTACATTCGGGAGATAGTCCGGTTGCACGGTGTGCCAGTGTCCATTATATCTGATCGAGGTCCTCAGTTCACCTCGCACTTCTGGAGAGCATTGGATAGTGAGATGGGTACCCAGATAGATCTCAGTACATCATTTCACCCTCAGACTGATGGTCAGTCAGAGCGTACAATTCAGATATTGGAGGACATGCTCAGGGCATGTGTGATTGACTTCGGAGGTCAGTGGGACCAGTTCTTGCCTTTAGCCGAGTTTTCTTACAATAATAGTTATCAGTCTAGCATCGAGATGGCCCCATTTGAGGCTTTGTATGGTCGGCGATGTTCTCCTATCGGGTGGTTTGATCCTGCGAGGCTAAGTTATATGGCACCGACCTGGTGAGAGATGCTTTAGAGAAAGTGAAGTTGATTCAAGAGAGGCTCCGCACAGCACAGTCCAGACAGAAGAGTTACGCGGATCAGAGGGCGCGCGATGTATCATTTATGGAGGAAGATAAGGTCTTGTTGAAGGTCTCGTCGATGAAGGGTATTACGAGGTTCGGAAAGAACAGCAAGCTGAGCCCGAGGTTTATAGGTCCCTTCGAGGTGTTGAGGCGAGTTGGGGAGGTTGCTTATGAGCTAGATTTACCTCCCAGTTTGTCAGGAGTTCATCCGGTCTTTCATGTATCCATGCTCCGGAGGTACCACGCCGACTTCTCTCACGTGGTTGATTTCAACACTATTTAGTTGGATGAGAGGTTGGGCTACGAGGAGGAGCCAGTTGCCGTTATTGACAGGAAGGATCGCCAGTTGAGATCCAAGAGAGTTTCTGTCGTAAAGGTCAAGTGGAGGGGCCAACCAGTCGAGGAGGCGACCTAGGAGTCCGAGGAGGACATGCGGAGAAGATATCTGCACTTATTCAGCACTTCAGGTATGATTGTAGACCCGTTCGAGGACGAACGTTTGTTTAAGAGGTGGAAAATGTAACAACCCGACCGATCATTTTGCATTGTCGGACCCTGTTCCCCTAAAAGAAACTTCCCGTAATGACTTATTGTGATTTATGACTTGCGGGGACGAGTGGTTCGGGATTCAGAAGTGTTTAGGGTGATATAGGAACACTTGGTTCCTTAAGGTTGGCCTTTAAGGCCAAGTTTGACTTCGGTCAACATTTTGAGTAAAAAACCTCGGAATCGAGTTTCGACGGTTTCGGTAGCTTCGTATGATGATTTCAGACTTGGGCCTATGTTCAGAATGGGTTTTGGATGACCTGGGAGCGTTTCGGCACCCAATAGCGAAATAAGAGTTTTCTTAAGTTCATATTGTGGTTTGGGACGTGTTTTTGTGTTATCGAGGTCCAAGTGGAATTCCGAGATCGGGAATAGTTCCATTATGTCATTCATGACTTGCCCCAAAATTTGGGGTCATTCCGAGTAGTATAGGTCAGTTCGGCACATTGTTAGTGGATTCAAGAAACTTAAAGTTCCTAAGTTTGATTCTAGGGGGTTTGAGGTGTGATTTTGAGTTTTAGCATTGTTTTGGGTGTTCCGAAGGCTCGAGCGAGTCCGTAATGATTTGGAACTTGTTGGTATATTTGTACGGGGGCTCGGGTGGGCCCAGGTGCCTCTCGGGCACCAAACGAGGCCTAAAACCAGCTGAAGCAACTGCTGGTGCACCTGTTCTGGTGTGACCGCAGGTGCGGTTGCCCAGTCGCAGGTGCGGGATCGTTCCTACTGTCCCAGTCTCGCAGGTGCGGCTTCAGGTGAGGCTGCCCGTTTCTCGTAGGTGCGGATAATATCCACAGGTGCGAGCTCCTCTCCGCAGGTGCGAGCCCAGACCCCTTATCCTATTTCTGCAGGTGCGAGCATTTACTTAAAACACGGGATTATTTCATTTCACCCCGCTTTCTTCCACCATTAGAGACCTTGAAAGCTTGGGAAAGACCTCCACGACCTAGATACCAAAAAGGTAAGTGAATTCTACCCTAATGTTAGTTTAATGCATGAATTCCTAGTCAAATTAACTACCTAATTAGTGAAAATCAAGGGTTTGGGTAGTAATCTAGGGCTTTATGAAAATTTAGGGAATTACCCGTTAATTAGCCATGAAATCATACAAGAATCACATATCAATGATCCTTAGGTTATGGGTAATTGATTCCTTCAAAAATTTCCGGAATCCGAGCATGTGGGCCTGGGGGTGTATTTTAGGATTTTTCAAAGTAAGGTGAAATAACTAAGTAAATAGGATAATTCTATACTTTTGAGTATAAATTGATATATTTGTATAACATTTGGCTAGTTTCGAGCCCTTGGGTGTCGATTTTGGAGATTCGGGTGCGTTCTTGACCCGGAGAGTAGGCTCGACGCGAGGTGAATCTCCTTTCTAACCTTGTAAGAGGGAACGGTCCCCTAGGTGATTTAAATGACTATGTACTAATATTTGTGGGGGCTACGTACGCACAAAGTGACGAGAGTCCATACGTAACGGCTATTATTGTTATGTCCGGGTAGTTAGGACTACATCATGCCTTGTGTTTTTCCTTGAAGTGAACTATATGCTTGATGAATTAATGTTATATGCGGCTTGTTTCCCTTAGATCATGGAATTTGAGAATTTTAAAGTAATTGTTCACTGAAAAGTAATTTATGAAGAATATTGTGTGGATTGTGTGTGCATGCATGTGACCGTTTCGCAATTTATATTTCGCGAGCGGAGTGTTATTTCCCTCACTCTCATGGGAGCGGGCCGTACGCCACAACGAGATTGAAAGATATACTATGGTTCGGGTCGTTCGACCCTCGGCAGTGCACATATATGCTTATTATTATGGCTCAAGCCGGTTGTTCTTATCCTGTATGCGCATGCTAAATGGTTAATTATTTTCATGTATATTGAGTGGGAAGATATTTTAAAAAGGAAAATAAAGTAATAATTGTTTATTTACTTCCAGTATTTATTTGAATTACAGTTATCTTTAATGTTTACTGTTTTCATCATCCTCGTATGCCTATTACTGATATTATATCTTGTTTAATTATTTTGTTGGACCTTAGTGAGTGTCAAGTCAACCTCTCGTCACTATTTCTTCGATGTTAGGCGGGATACTCACTGGGTACATATTTGCTTATGTACTCATGCTACGCTTCTGTACTTAATTGTACAGGTTCTGAGGCTGGTGCATCTGGTTATCAGACCGGAGCTCGATTCTGAGTATAGACTGGACCTGAGTTCACGGTGAGCTGCTTCTCCTGACGATCCTCGGCAACACCATGGGGTTTCTTTTGTTATTCCCGTCTATTTCTTCCAGACAGTGGGACAGTTATATTATATCTTTTGTATATTCTGTTAGCATGCCCGTAGGACTTGTGACACTAGTTCCTGGCACACACGTGGTAGGTATTATGGGTTACGAGTTTGTATATATTGTCTCATGCCTCCTTAAGACTTCTTTTTGTTAAATCGGCTAATTACCTTTTTCAATTAATGTTTTGAACTTTAAAACTTGGCACGTGTTGGGATGTTTAATCAAATATTTGAAAATCCTTAGTTATTTAGGTGTTGGATTTCCTGACTTCGGTGTTGGGCACCATCACGACCTGAGTTAGGATTTTGGGTCGTGACAGGGAATTCGAGGGATATCAGTGAGGTAAGTTGCTTAATCCCTAATACTCGTGTTTATGATGATTT
This sequence comes from Nicotiana paniculata, assembly GCA_005239505.1. Classification (NCBI taxonomy): domain Eukaryota; kingdom Viridiplantae; phylum Streptophyta; class Magnoliopsida; order Solanales; family Solanaceae; genus Nicotiana; species Nicotiana paniculata. Next base: position 25,365 of record MDKI01155712.1, read on the forward strand.
TTCCATTGTTTAATCATGTAACTAGTGGGAATTTGGGATGAAGTTGAAGGGTTAGGGCTTGAGATTTTGAAGAGTTTGATGTGATGATTTGAGGGACCAAATGGTGTCGGATTTTGATAAATTTGGTATGGTTAGACTTGTGAGTGAATGAGCTTTCTAGTATTGTAATTTTTGTCGGGTTTTGAGATGTGAGCCCGGGGGCCGGGTTTTAGCCTGTTTCAGGTTTTGACCTAATTTAGTAGTTTTTCTTGTGAAATTCGTTTCTTTAGCATATTGATGGTATTGTACTGGTTGTGAATAGATTCAGAGCTTTTGGAGACCGAGTTGAGGGGTGAGAGCATTCCAGAGTAGGATTCTACTTTGTTAAGGTAAGTAATAGTTTTAAATCTGTTTTTGAGGGTATAAAACTCAGAGATTTGGTATCATGTGACTGTTTAGAGGTGACACCCATGCTAGGGACGGGCATGTGGGTGTACTCTGTTAGGGATTGAGACTTGGTTTGTCCCGTGAGTTTGTGAAGCCTAATAGCCTTTATTTGTGTTTATGTGTTTTACATGTTTGCTAGAACTTGACTGCTTTCATGTTAGAGATCATGCTTAGACTTTACCTCAGTCTCTATTATCTTCTTGCTGATACACTGTAATACTTTGATTTGGACTGCTTTCTTTATTTATTGAAAACTGTGAGGCTAGAGAGGTACATGACTGAGTGAGGCAGAGGGCCTGTTGTGAGATATTGTAATATAGCACGTGAGTTGTCTGTGCAGATCCAGATTGATATCATAGCACGTGAGTTGTCCATGCGGATCCAGATATTATATGATAGCACGTGAGTTACCCGTGCAACACGTGAGTGGTTCGTACAGATTAGCGCTTGGGCTATAATAGCCCCTCCGGAGTCTGAACACCCCCAGTGAGCGCAGGTACCTATTGAGTGTGTGCATTGAGGGCTGAGGGGTTGAGTGACAGTGCTTGTGAGGTTTCATCTATTCAGTTGTTATTGCATTTATCTGTTACACCCCATGTTTTCGTACGTGGAAGTACGCCATAAGTAAATTGATATAAGATCGGAAATGAGATGTTACGTTCCGCATTTTCGTACGTTGAAGTTTTATCGTAAGTTAATCGATGTAAGTTCGGGAATGAGATTTATTTTGGGATTATAAGTATTACGCTAATTCAAACAAGTGATAAGTTAATTTGTGAAGATGAAAGAGTAAGCGAATTGAAGAAAATGAGTTTCATCGAAGCTTGGAAATTTGAAATAAAATACGGTCCGAGCTATAATACTCGGTATTTATGGACTAGTGTCATACAAGGTACTACATGACCGTGATAGTAAGATGTATAAAGTATGTTAAAAGTAAGTAGTATTTTAAGTAATTTGAGATAATTCTTAATCATGTGGGAGCCTAGTTATGGCTAGACAAGAGGATACAGACAAATCAACAGATCGTGACAAAACCCAATATAGTGAATTCAGCCCCACAGTTATGACATCGTGATCCTTGAGAAATATTCAGATAGGAGTTGGGGTAGTTAAAGGTACCGTATGAGTATTACGAAAATAAAGGAGAATACAACTGGGAAGACAGTCAAAATATCAAGTTCAGAAGCTACCCTACAAGTACAAGGGAGTGGAGGTAAGTAACTAGGGATAATTATAGGCAAGAAAGGACATCAAAAGGTCTGTCGAATATAAGATGTAATAATCTCACAGCTTTAAAAGAGTCAGAAGATCCTCCCAAAGTACTATAAAGAAATACTAGCCGAGGAAATAAGGGAGAAGGCTTCAACCTAACCACAGTGACCTAAAGAGGAAATGGTCGTGTAAACAACAGTCTCACAACAACATTGTAAGCACTCCAAAAGAAAGTGGCACCTACCGCGGCTAGTTAACGGGAAGTAAAATCAAAAGTAATACTCGAGATCATATGAGTTGCAGAAGAACTCCGACATGCGTGGGAACTAAGATAAGCTAAGTATGCACGCAACAAGGGGCAGAAATACCAGGAAAAGTAATAGCTTACGTTTAAGGAAAGCTGAGAAGGAACGAAAGGAATTATTCGATCAATGATCTAGAGTTAGTTACGTTCTGAATGCACTTAAGAGCTCAGAATATTATCCATGCAACATATATGTTGATAATCATACATCCGTAGAAGATTCCGGTATGAGTTCAAAGGAAGAATTGAGCCCAGGTCATAGACAAAGGATTTAAGTTGTTAAAATATTGTATCATGAATAGTGCCCATGAAAGGCTAAAAGTAATAACTAATAACATGAGCCGCAGATCGGGAGATAGCTTAAGCCTACATAAAGGTTGATCAGAAGGAGGAGGAAACTAAAGAGTTACATCAACAAAGTAAATCAGGAATCTCATTATTGGACCCAAAAAATTATAGACCTCATGATTGAAAACATTGCAGGATTACTCTTAGATACCAAAGGTACAAGAGAGATAGTACAATAGCCATATTTTATAACGGCTCTACGATAAAGCCAGTTAAAAAAATAGTAACAACCAATAATAAGAAGTCAGTATAAAGCTCCCACCAGATTGTAGTATTATAATAGAGCTTCACGTTGTGGTGTGAATCATACCTATGTGGAAGGGAGGTTATGAAAAAGAATAGAAGATATGATACTAGATTTTAAGTATGTAAGGTAAAGGTGAAGCAACGTACGAGATACTCAAATTCAGAAAGTTGGGGATAGTCCATACTTCGGATAGAAGGCTATAAGCACATGGATCCAATAACCAGGAATGATAGCGACCTGTCCTCCAGCCTATGGTGTCTATGTATTGAGAAATCCAGTTAAGAAAGTAGAGAAGGGTTAGAGACTGTGATGTCTCGCTTGATATTCCAGAATAACATAAGGAAATCTATGGTGCAAGAAAGTTGAAGGAAAGTTGCGAATAGTATAAATGGATATGTATAAGTCGCAAGCTAAAGTATGGTAGAGCGACAAAGGATAGGGATAAGGAAAGGAAAGTGAAAAGGTGACGAGAATGGATAAGTCATCGGGATTAAGTCCATGAAAACAATAGAGATAATGGTTTCTCTAGGTTATTGAAAGTTCAGTATAGCCTGAATGAACTCAAAGGAGTCTAAGATTAATAGCATTTAGAAAGAATGAAATGCTGACCTGGTAATAAAATGAGGGTGTAATTGTGACAGATAAAGGATGACGTTTGGGCCTTCGTTTGGATAATGATTTAAAAAAAAATAAGAGAAGAAGAGAAGGAGAAAAGATTTCACTGACGGCACGAGATTAGTATACCCTCCTATAAAGTGAATCACACACTATGAAATACGATTATGAAAATCACTTCAAATATTCCTCAATGCAATGTAAGACCTAGCGAAAATGTATTACGTAAGAAGTTTCAAGTCTTCAAGTGGAGGATTGTAGATCAATATTGAGGTGAATCAACAATGGGCAGATACAAGTTACAAAGTATGACATGAGATTATGCCATCCTTCTTAAGACGAACGGTAATGAAGGAGCATTAAAGGACTGAGATTTATACCTAAAGGATAGGCAACAAAAGTAACTGGAGTTTGGTAAGTAGACCTCATTAACGATAAATCTAAGTAAGAATTACGGTATAGTATGACCTCTGTAGATGCGGTAAAGTCATGCGAATAGATAACAATATCTATGAAATAAGATATAACCATATTTGCAAGTTTTACAAAGTACCGAGCGAAGAACTTCAGTACACCTATAGATACCCAGAGAGGCATCCTATTAAGCCTTGTATATGTTTACAAAGTAAGGTCTAGAGATTGGCTAAAAGCTGGAGGAAACAAATGAGAGAAGAGTCGCATAGGCACACTTACAAAGTTAGAGTCGTAAAGGCTGCATGATAGAAGGTAGCAACAGTTACGAGATTAGAAGGATTCCGACTACAAGTCATGGTGTGATAAAGAGGCTTAAAGGAGGAAATGCCCTAGCCTTTGGGATTCATTCACAGAACAGTCGCCTAGATGGCAAGAGGAGTACTAAAGTATTTTCCAGAGCTATGGGCTGTAAGAATGATAAGTGCATCAGTCAACATTTGAGGACGAATGTTCCAAAGGGGGGAATGATGTTACACCCCATGTTTTCGTACGTGGAAGTATGCCATAAGTAAATTGATATAAGATCGGAAATGAGATGTTACATTCCGCATTTTCGTACGTTGAAGTTTCATCGCGAGTTAATCGATGTAAGTTCGAGAATGAGATTTATTTTGGGATTATAAGTGTTACGCTATTTCAAATAAGTGATAAGTTAATTTGTGAAGATGAAAGGGTAAGCTAATTGAAGAAAATGAGTTTCATCGAAGCTTGGAAATTTGAAATAAAATACGGCCTCTATAATACTCGGTATTTATGGACTAGTGTCATACAAGGTACTACATGACCGTGATAGTAAGATGTATAAGGTATGTTAAAAACAAGTAGTATTTTAAGTAATTTGAGATAATTCTTAATCATGTGGGTGATTGGTTAATTATTGGATAGTGGGATATTATCCAATTAATTAAAGAATTATCTATGATAAGGTTTAAAGGGTGAGGTGGCAGTCCCCCATTCTAATTAATGACTCATTAGCCATTAGGATAGGTGGCACATTAAGGGGTCTTTGGGAAAGACTAATCACCAAAAATGGGGCCCACTTAAAAACTTCAAATATAACATTCCTAGTCCAAAAATTCTTTTTCTAATCTCTTTAAGGAAACGTTACTATTCATCTCTTTAAGGAAAAGTTTCATCCTGGATAAACATGTTCATCTCTTTAAAGAAAAGCAAAGAAACGTTACACTTCATCTCTTAAAGGAATATTTTCATCCTTGGATAAACATGTTCATCTCTTTAACGAAAAGCATAGAAACGTTATTGTTAATCTCTTTAAGGAAAAGTTTCATCCAAGCTTTTCTTGCATGGAAACGTGATTGCTTCGAGCTTTTCATACGCCTTGTTTCGTGTTGTCGCAATTGAAGTGTGTTAGGGAGATTGTCAAGAGAATTGGCTCAGGTATGTTAAAGTTATTCCTTCTTTCTGTTGGCATGGTCCAAATAATATGGAAGAAACGAGCAAACTCATGGTTTCATAAATTACTCTATTCATAGAAATACTAGGGATGTCTATATTCTTGATTCCCCATGTGAATTATTATTATCTTCTGTTCATGGGTCTCGAAAATACGTATGTTGGTAAAGTTTATTTCATGATATTAATCAGAGGCATAATGACCTTATGACGTACCGAAAGATTTTATTGACGTATTTCATATACATTTTATGCATTTACATATGCACATTGACCCATGACCATATGGCATTATATACGCGTATATATGTAAATATA
>ML360616.1:0-12502 GCA_005239505.1 Nicotiana paniculata
ATACAAGAATGAAGTAGAGAATCAATTGAATAAAAAGATCAAAATGATTAGAAGTGATAAAGGGGGAGAATATGAATCTCCATTTGCAGAAATATGTCGGAATATGAAATTATTCATCAAACTACTGCACCTTACACACCTCAATCCAACGGTATTGCAGAAAGAAAAAATTGGACATTAAAGGAAATGATGAATTCTTTACTAATAAGTTCCGGATTACCGCAGAGTTTGTGGGGGGAAGGTATCCTTATAGCTAACCGAATACTCAACAGAGTACCCCACAACAAAATGCAATCTATTCCATATGAAAAATGAAAAGGAAGAAAACCTAACTTGAAATATTTCCAAGTGTGGGGGTGTCTAGCAAAGGTACAAGTTCCTTTACCTAAAAGGGTTAAAATCGGACAAAAAATAGTAGATTGCATTTTCATTGGATATGCTACAAACAGTAAAGCATGTTTGTTTTTGGTCCATAAATCCAATAATCCCGAGATTCATGTTAATACGATAATGGAATCAGATAATGCTAAATTCTTTGAAAGCATTTATCTGTATAAAACTGAATGCGAGTCGTTAAGTGAAAGACCTAAACGACCTCGGGAAGAAACAAAGAAAAATACTCCAAGTGTAGAAGATCCAAGGCGTAGCAAACGTCAAAGAACATCTACTTCATTTGGACCAGATTTTGTGACATTCTTTCTTGAAAATGAACCTCAAACTTTTAAAGCAGCTATGTCGTCTTCTGATTTGGCGTTTTGAAAAGAGGCATTCAATAGTGAGATTCAATCAATTTTGGATAACCATACATGGAATTGGTTGATCTTCCTCCTGGAAATAAGCCTTTAGGTTCGAAATGGATCTTTAAACGGAAAATGAAAGCTGATGGCACTATTGAAAAATATAAGGCAAGACTTGTTGTTAAAGTTATAGACAAAAGGAAGGCCTTGATTACTTTGAAACTTACTCGCCAATAACGAGGATAACATCTATTAGGATGGTAGTGGCATTAGCGGCCGTGTATGGTCTTGAAATCCAGCAAATGGATGTTAAAACAACTTTCTTAAATGGAGAATTGGAGGAAGAGATTTACATGGAACAACCTGAGGGTTTTGTGGTTCCTGGTAAAGAAAAGAAAGTGTGCAAACTTGTTAAGTCGCTTTATGGACTTAAACAAGCACCCAAACAATGGCATGCCAAATTTGATCAAACAATGTTGGCAAGTGGGTTTAAAATCAACGAGTGCGACAAATGTGTTTACATTAAAAACACTCCGGGTCATGAAGTCATTGTTTGTTTATATGTTTATGACATGTTTATAATGAGTAAAAGCATGTCAGATATAAATGCTACAAAGCGCATGTTGGCTAGCAACTTCGATATGAAAGACTTAGGAGTTGCTGATGTGATCTTAGGAATCAGAATTCACAAGACTCCACAAGGTCTAGCATTATCACAGTCTCACTACATTGAAAAGGTACTTGACAAGTTCAAGTATTTGGATTTCAAAATTTCCAAGACTCCAATTGACGTGAGTTATGCACTTCAAAAGAATGAAGGTGAAAGTGACTCACAACTGGACTATGCAAGAGTATTGGGAAGTTTGATGTATATAATGAATTGTACGCGACCAGATATAGCATGTGCTATTAGCAAACTGAGTCGATTTACAAGTAATCCCAATCAAATACATTGGATGGCAATGAAACGAGTTTTGGGGTATCTGAAACATACCCAAAACTATGCTTTGCATTATAACAAATATCCCTCCGTGATCGAGGGATATAGTGATGCAAATTGGATCACCGGATCATCTGAAGTTAAATCCACGAGTGGATATGTTTTCACAATTGGGGGTGGAGCAGTGTCTTGGAAATCATCCAAACAAACGTGCATCGCCCGTTCTACAATGGAATCTGAATTCATAGCTTTAGATAAGGCCGGTGAAGAAGCTGAATGGCTCCGGAATTTCTTGGAAGATATTCCATTTTGGCCCAAACCTTTGGCAGCTATTTGTATACATTGGGATAGTCAAGCGGCAATAGGGAGGGCAGGGAGCGTTATGTATAATGGAAAATCTCATCATATACGACAAAGACATAATACCGTTAGACAACTACTCTCTAGTGGTGTTATCACAATTGACTACGTAAAGTCAAGAGATAACGTGTCGGATCCACTTACAAAAGGCCTATCTAGAGAGNNCATTTGCCAAGTCTGGAAGGATATGACCAGATAGTGTGTCTTTAGGATTACACGTTTAGAAATCACCTATGTGAGTGTGAAGTGTAAGCCGTTTCAAGGGGAATGAAAGTAAAGGTCCATTCTCTAAGCACTCATGAAACCAGACGGTGTTCATGGCTGAAACGAATACAAACGTGAGAACCATAGATGGTTAAGGATTGATTGTGTGACTTATGTTGTCTAGGTATACAACAAATCTCGACGGTTCAAAGATATCAAATCTACCGATTGATCGAGTATATCCGATATAAGTTCACTACGGAAAGTTCAAAGGGAAACCTACTTATCCAGATGCAAATAATTCTTGCATGTAAAACACACACACGTCCGTGCATTCCTTTATTTTATAGACATTCCCCATTCATGTGGGGGATTGTTGGTCTTTAAGCTTAGTGTAACTTAATTTTAAGCTTGGTGTAGCTTAAAGAGAGAATGGAATATGGTGGGAAAAGAAATGGAGGAAAGTGAAAATTTAAATTAGTGCACTTTGTCCCTCATTGGAAGAAGGAAAGAAAATCTATGTGTATATATAGAGAAGCTCTTCTTCTAGCTCTTAAAGAGTTGAGAAGAAGGCAAGCCTCGCGTCGTCGTCGTCGCTCGCTCGGCTTGGCTTCGGATTATTTTTGACAAAGGTCCGGTCCGTTTTTTTCCTGATTATTTTAAATTCGTTTTTAATTTTCTCGCAATCTTCACACTTGTTCCAACAGCTATGGCTGTTCTGAAAGGTTACAAAACCTTTTCAAAAACAATACGAAATTGGCTATAAATATGCCTTGAATCCCAGAATCTTTACTTACTAAATTTTCTGATCTTCTTCTTCTTCTTCTTCTACACAAATATATTCCAATGTGTTTTACGCCATCAAGTGGTTCGCCGATCACCGGAGTTTGTGGTACCGATACGCTGGTGAGTTAAATCGTTCTCTCCTGGGAGGATATATTCCAAAACCTTGGGTACTTGAGGGGAATAATTTTCTTAAGGACACACTGTGTATTCAGTGGGCTCGATTTATTCTTGTATTTTTTTTCCCGGAAGATAAGCTAAGGACGCCTGGACTAGCGTGTCCTCGCTCATCACACACTAGTGGTCGCGCTAATCAGATTTCTTACTGTCCCAGATAATTCCCAATAGCGGCCGCACTGAGCCTGCGCTAAAGTCCGCGCTAGTGAGATTTCTCATTATTTCTGTATTTTCAAAAACATTTTGTTTTATTTTACAGCAATACAGATTACTAACATATATCAATCAGATCATATATACATTACGAATAGATTTGTGCGTGTGCGCGATTGTGCTGATAAAAAAGGATAACCAATAGGAGTAGTAATTAGATTTTAAAACCTAGCAACCAGCGTAAATAGGACATAAATTGAATATAAATTCAGAATAAGTGGTTTCTTTCTCATTGAACTCTGTTTCCTCTTCTCATCTCTCATGCAATACTCATAAGTTCGAAATAATTTTCAGACAAAAAATCTGAGATGGCAATGAGCAGCCACATCAATGAGTAGATCATGAATAAGAAGAGGGGTACTCATGTGGTGCTAAGCGAGTTCAACTGAATCCGTTTTATTAAAAAATAATAATATGTATATATACGATTAAAACAACATAAATTATATATAAAAAATTATATTTGAACCACTCGACAAAATCTTTGTTCTTGCAAACGTGGTCAAGCGGGTTCATAATATTAGTAAGGTCTTTGCGATCGAATCCTTTCATTTTTTTGTTTATTTTTTTGTTTGTATAAATTGCAACAAGAGTCACAAAAGAAAAAAAACGTAATGATAGCACCATAGCTGGATATAACTGTCTTTTCAATCAAAGTAAATTAATTTCCTTGTATGTATTTTGCAGTTTTCTTTAGTTTACTTTATAGTTTATTTTCTTTATATAAATTCAATAGAAATTATATTGAAGTTTGTTTTACTCCAGAAGGTAATTTTAGTTCTCCCTTTCATGAAATTTGCTAAGACTTGCACAGTTGCAAGTATATTTGTTTGAATTATTTGTCATTTGTTGGTTTAATTTAATTTAGTTTATATGTTAGAATATTTTTGTTCTTTTTTTTTATGTTTTTGTGTGTGTATAAGCTCTCTTTCTTTGATTATTGGTGTTAATTTAGTTTAATTTGTAATTCTTTTCTCATTTTCTTCTTTTGCAAAAAATAACTTGTTACCTAATAAATGCAATTTTTTTTATAGTAAATCAAATTTCTTTGAGTTAATAAATTCTAAAATTGGTCAAGATTTTTTTTGGTTAAATTTAAATAAATTAGCTAAAGTTAGATTTTCTAAATTAAAATAAGCAAAAATTTGTCTAAAATATAGAGCACCGACTTTAAAAAGACTTTACGAGATCACATTGTGAGCAATAAGGACAAAAAAAAACTTACTCCTCGTGCCTTATGTCGCTTATTAGTTACGAACTTTTATGATTGAATCCATTTACACAAAATTCTGAGTCCGCCACCGAAGAAGTCTAATTCGAATGTTCATGAAAGAGCAAAACAACTCTCAATGCTAATTATTCAAGAAAACAGAATGTGACTCCACCTTCTTATAAAGTTAATGTAGAAGGTCAAGAAAAAGAAATAGAAGAAGAAGCAAAAATAAAAATTCAAAGTTGGTTCAAGGCAACAAAATCAATTAGTGCTGTGCATAATTTGGTAAATATCGAATTATCGTATTGAAATCAAAAATTTTGGTATTTGGTATTTAATAGTTTGGTATTCGGTATGGTACTTTCAAGTTTTAAGAATAAATTGGTATTAGGTATGGTATTTGGTATCTGAAAATAAAATACCGAAATATAGATACCGTACCGAAATATATATTATATTACTCAATACACATATTATTAATTATAACATAAATATAAAAATCTAAAATTTTACTTTTCTTTATTTTATAAGTTCATCATTAATTCTAAGCAAGTAACAAGATATTCTAATGACCAAATTTATTCCTTTATGTACAATTTTCTCTCAATGGGTTAATATTGGCTGGTTTTGGTCAAAACTTTTGTTAACAAATATTTTTAGTTTTGTAATTTTGAGTGTTTTAATTAAGAATATTATACTCTATGACTCTACGCACTAGTTAATATTCAAACCGAATAAATCGAAGTTATCGAACCGAATAAACCGAAACCGAAACCGAAAGAAGAAAAATCGAATCATACCGAATTTAATTAGGTACGATATTGATATAACATTTTAAGAAATCGAATACGGAATATCGAAAATACCAAATTTATTATGCCATATTGAACCAGATGCAGTTTCTCGCTGGAAAAATGGAAGGACTTTTTGAGTACTAAACATAAGTTGAAAGCAAAAGAAGTGATTACAACTGCTGCTGCTGAGGTGTGACTCTTGAAAACATTGTTGGAAATAAGAAATGAGGGAGGCTACAGATTGAGAGTGACATTTAACAAAGATAAAAGGGTGAAATCAAATTTTTTTGTTTGACTATAATTATATATTTTTAGTACATTTATTTAGGTATTTTTATATTAAATTGTATTATTTGTGTTTAATTGAATTTATTTTATGTATAAATACCTTAAAAATAAAATTAAAGTAAAATAAAGATTTTATATATATTTTATACACTTTAGGAATGATTCGTAATTATCTGACGCAGAAAAATATTATAATGTATAATAGTGCAATATTTGAAGTTAAAACAAAAGAAGACAAAAAGAAAAGAAAAAGACAAAAGAACTGATAAAAGAAAAGCTAATGCAAAGAATTGCAAAAGTTAGGCAGAAGAAATTGAAAACGAAGCAGATTCTATGGGAATTGAAAACGCGAGCTTTATTTCTCGCTAGAAAGCTGGCGTCACGAAGCTTGAGGCAAGGTGGAGGCGCGCGGCAGAGCAGGCTAGGCGCGGTTTGTTGCGAGGCCACGCGTGTTTCGAATTTTTAAAGTCTATTTTATATTCTATTTGATTTTTGATTTATTTATTTTATTTGTGTTCTTTCCCTACACATATAAATAGTCATTAAACACCAATTTTGAGGGAGAGAGATTGGAGATTAGACCTAAAATTTGACCTAATGAAGCAAGAACACACTAGGAGCAAGACGGAAAATTCTTCTACGAGTTTTTTACTTCCTTCTTCCTATTTCCATTATTGGTTATGAATTCTAGTATTGTAGTTTGCAAACTATTATGAATAACTAATTTGTTGTCTAGAGTTTTGATAAAACCTTTTGTAGGATAAATTCTTGTTATGTTTTTATATAATTGAGTCGTTGGATTTCTCTACTTGTTCAACTACGTATTTATTGTTGTTGATTAAATGGCCATCAATTGACTGTGCCTATTTAGTGTGTACTGCTTGGAAAATGGTACATATTTAGATAATTGTAGAACAACATCACTCCTAATGTATGTGAGGAATCAATACAAAGGATTTAAAGGTGAGATTATGAATAATGAAACCTTGGTGCGATCTTAATGAGCAGTAAACTAGTGCCAGCTAGCGTAGTTCAGAAGAATATGTCTAGTAAATTGTGATAATTGCTCAGAAGAGAATTATGACACCCGGAATACTCACGATCGGTAAAAAATACTTAGGCGAAATTATAGAAGGCATAGCGAGAAGGATGCTTTTCCCTTGGCTTCTTTGCGTAAAGAACCTAAATCATCTGAAGTTAAGAAAAATGAACCATTTAACCTTTTAACCAGTGTATGCTAAGTAGTGGCAATAAGAATCTAAACTTTCTGAAATTGGAACCAGAACTTGAATAGGAAAACAAGTGGACTCACCTACAAGGAAACTCATCTCGAGACGAGCGAGTTGCCTAAAACCTGTCTTTTTGTCTTGCTTGCTTTCGGATAAGAAAGACTAGTCACTTTAACCTACCTTCCTAGCTTTAGTTGCCTACAATTGAGGAAATCATAACTCTAGACCTCCTTAGTCTTGTCTAAAATTTCATCCTTGTTAGTTGATAATTTTGCTGCTTTATAATAGTTGCTAGTTAATTAGTTAGAAATAAATATTACAATCTCTATAATTAAGAAATTGTTTGGACTTGTGTTTCTTAGCAATATTGAACAACTATAGCTAAGCCTTAGTTCTCTATGGGATTCGACTCCAGACTTGTAAACCAGATTATATTTGCAACGACCACTTATCCTTTATAAGTCATAATTGGGCATGATCAAATTTTGGCGCCATTGCCGGGGAAGAAACGATGTAGTTGTAGGTGTACATATTGCTATATTGCAATTTTTATTTTTGTTTTCTTGTATTTGATTTCATTTATTTTTGTTTTACTTGTTGGTTTTAAAAAAATATGGCATCTTCGAATTATGAGAGTTTTGATGTTGGTAATTCTTTTTTGATCCTCCTTACGCATATTGTGGAGGAAATCACCCATGGCTAAATTATCAAAATATTACCGAGAGCGAGTTATGTTCACCAACTCAATCTTATGTGTGAAATGTGTGTGATATGTGTGGTGGTCGAGATACTCACTTTCATGGTTGTGCTTATATTTTTTATCTTCTCCTAACCCCTTACTTTGACAGGTCTTCTTTTTCTTGTGAAGTTAATAGGAACGAAAAACCCAGGGATGATGACCTGAAAGAGAACAAGGATATGCTAAGGTGCCTTGTGGAGCAAAATAATGAGAAACAACTGCACATACAAAAGCAAGATGTTGTTATTCGCAACCTGGAGACACAAGTGAGTCAACTAGTTGAAGCATTTAATGCTCAACAAGCCAATTTGTGGATAGTAGCCAAGAGGAGCATGGATTAGATAACGAAATTTCGGTTCTAATGGAGGAGGTCAGAGCAGAGCACCAACAATCTATCCAACTAGATGTTGAAGATGCTGATGTTGTAGAAGAGATACTAGAGTCAACCAAGGATATTGATGATACATATTTAGGTGACTCTAGTGTCATCGATGTTGATGATATAGACAGTCTCAATGTTCATGTAGTTGAGCGCATTGGTCCACATTCCAAGCATTTTTCCACATTGTGTTTGGATGATGAAATAGAGATAGAGTCACCCGAGCCACTTGAGGAGTCAAGGAATGAGGAAAATGTGCCTACATTCTGAAATTCTTCTGGCCAGAAAGTCGGAATTACACATCTCATCTAAAGGCCAAGAAGTGCAGAATGCTGCATTGTTTCCTTGGGCCAGTTAGATTCGTTCCACCACCCAGAAGCATAATCATAAGCTTGAAGCAAAACTTGGGGTTCAATTCATAAGCTCGAGGTAGAGGCAAAAAATGGTTCATGTTGTGCCGTGATGTTAAATCAAGCGCTTGTTGGGAGTAATAATCCTCCTTGATCTTTCTTTGCGCCTCGGTTCTTTTCCATGGGATGTAGTTTGAACCGGGTCGTAATTTTTTTTATTTTTAGAGTAGAATAATATTAGGGAATAAAAGAAGGAAGATGAAATTCTTAGGAGCTTTTTGACTTGTTTGATAGTGGCATATTTAGGCTCTAGTGTGTGTATTACCTTCCCTATAGTTTGAAATTGCTTATGATGCCTTATTGAGTCAGACAACATGTATATTGACGCTTATGTCTCATTTTCTTGACTTATGTTCACTTTGTGCTTAATGCTTAATATCTTGTGGCTATGTAAATACCTGCATTAGTTTGAGAATCGAAATGAGACCGTCCTTAGTGAATCATGTGCCACGTGTAGTGAGATTTTGTGTAGTCCATGTATTGTACTTGTGTCTAGAACTTGCCCGGTATGTGAGTTGAATCGAAATTATAGGTGAAGCTCGGTGAGAAAAATAATTTAGGCTTTCTTTAATTTTTTTTTGGAGCTATATTACTTATCACAAATAAAATATATCCCTAGTTAGCTATTTTGAGCCTATAGACTTTTATTTGGAACCCACATTACAAGCCTATACCTTTTTTGTCTTAATTGATATTTTTTATCCTTTTACCTGTTAAAGCACTTTAATTGTGAAATGAGTGATAAAATAAATAAGAAGAGATTAAGTATGGGGTGACTTTTGAGTGGAACCAATGAAAGAAAGAAGGGTGCACTTGTTTTGTAAAATAATACACCACTATCGGAAATTGAAAAAATAAAAATTGAAAAAAAAATGAAAAAGAAAACAAATGTAGATGAATAAATATCTTATTTTTGCTAGTAGAGTGTAAATGATGATAGTGCTTATGTAACACCCTAGGCTTTAGATAGAGTCCCACATCGGCAAAACACAAGAGGGATGTGTGGGTATATAAGTTAACAAGCCTTAGACCCTAGTGACACGTTCTAAACCCGTGAGGGCCTAGGCCCAAAGTGGACAATATCACTAGCGGGCTGAGCTGTTACAGATGGTATCAAAGCCTAGGTTACATAGGTCTCACGAGTCATGAGAAGATTTAGTAGAGTCTTGCGGATCGATACAGAGACGTATGTACTTATCTTCGAGAGACTGCAAAACCTTGAGGAAAAAATTCACATTCTTGGATTCTTGTCGTGCGTTCTGTGTATTCTAGTAACTAAACATCTATTATTCATTCTCTCACAGATGGTGAGTACTCGTGTTACCGGTCAAGAGGCACAACCACCAGCTCAGGCCGTGAGAGGTCGATGTCGCAGTAGAGGACATAGTAGGGGCGGAGACATCGCCAGCGCAACAGCTGGGGAAGCACCTACAGATCCCCTAGTTGTTCCCGCTCAGGACCAGGTCCTGAAGGTAGAGGTTCCGGCGGGACCAGCCCAGGCACCACTTGTGCCTATTGTTATTCCAGGCCTTCAGGAGGCCCTGGCCTAGATTCTATCAGTGTGTACGGGCCTTGCTCAGGCGGCTTCAGTTACTATGGCCGCAGCTACTTCTCAGGCCAGCGGAGGCACTCAGACTCCCGCCGCTCACACACTTGAGCAGGTTATTCAGGGACTTTAGACACCAGGGGCACCTCCAGCCCAGCTGGTTGCAGCTGCTCAGGACTATGTAGCTCCTGTGATGCCAGAGGATGAGCAACGCAGATTGGAGAGATTTAGGAGACTTCAGCCTCCGTCATTTAGTAGTGCTAAGAATGAGGATGCACATGGTTTCTTGGACAAGTGTCAGAGGATTCTTCGGACCGCAGGTATTTTGGAGACCAGTGGGGTCTCATTCACTACTTTCCAGTTATTTGGGGCTGCACTAAATTGGTGGGAGGCTTACGAGAGGCGTAGGTCGGTTGACGCAATGCCCCTTTCTTAGCAGTAGTTCTCCGTTCTCTTTCTGGAGAAGTTAGTACCTGAGTCCCGCACAGAGGAGCTGCGCAAACAGTTTGAGCAACTTTGCTAGGGTGAGATGTCTGTTACCTAGTATGAGATGCGGTTTTTCGAGTTGGCTCGTCATGCGGTCTGGTTGGTTCCCACAGACCGAGAGACGATCAGGAGGTTTATAGATGGCCTCGATTTTCAGCTTCGATTGGTTATGACCAGAGAGAAAGTATCTGGTGCTACCTTTGATGAGGTTGTCGACATTGCTCGACAGATTGAGATGGTTCGAGGTCAGGAGAGGGCGACTAAGAGGACTCACGGTCAGGGTGGATTCAGTGGTGCTCCTCAGGGGGTAAGTTTCAGCAGGGCCAGTCATCATTCAATGCACTGCCAGCGCAGGGTTCTCATTATGCCCCGTCTAGTCAGGTATCTCTGGGTAGTTTTTTTGGGCATCAGGAGTAGCAGTTTCGTTAGAGGAGGGGTTGTTTAGAGTGCGGGGATTTTGGTCACATTATGTGATATTTCCCTAGGCTGTTGGGTGGGACTCCACAGCAGAGTACTCGGCCGACGGCACCAGCACCTGTTCCTCCACCACCCGCTCAACCAGCTAGGGGCGGAGCCCAGTCAGCTATGGGTCGCTAGAGAGGGGGAGACAAATCAGGGGTGGTCAGGCCCGTTTCTATACCCTCCCAGACAGACCAGACGTTATTGCTTCAGATGCTGTGATTTCAGGTATGTTCTTTTGTTAGACTCGTTGGAGGACGCCCATTTGTTTAAGAGGGGGAGGAAGTAACGACCCGGTCGATCGTTCCGAGAGTTATAGACCGTTTCCCCTATTTCTTCTTCTTTATGTGTTGATCAGATGTGTTGAGTTGTATCGAGTTGGTAGGTTTGGGTCCGGAAAAGTTTTGGAGTGAAATGAGACACTTAGTCTCTTAGTTAGAAAGTTAAGTTTGAAAAGTAAACCGGAAGTTGAATTTATGAGTAAACGAATTTGTATTTGGATTTTTATGGTTCGGTTAGCTTCTTTTGGTGATTTTAGACTTAGGAGGGTGTCCAGAATGTAATTTGGAGGTCCATGGTAGAATTAGGCTTGAATTTGCAAAAGTTAGAAATTTGACAATTTTGGATGGCAGTGGAAAATTAGGTATCGGGGTCGGAATGGAATCCCGGAACTTGGAGTAGGTTCATAGTGTAATTTGTGACGTGTGTGCAAAATTTGAGGTAATTCGGATGTGGTTTGGTAGGTTTCGACGTGTTGGCGAATTTTGGAAGTTTAGAAGTTCTTAGGCTTGAATCCGAGGTTGATTTGGTGTTGTTTTGGGTGTTCCGAAGATTCGAATAAGTTTGAGTAGTGATATATGACTTGTTGGAACTATTTTTTGAGGTCCCGAGGGTCTCGGGATAATTTCGGGCGGGTATCGGGGAGTTGGAAGTTGGAAAATGCAGTTGGAGCTGCTGTACTGGTGTGGCCGCACCTGCGGATAGGGAGCCGCAGATGCGATGGTCCCAGATGCGGAAGGCTTATCGCGGATGCAGAATTGGCCATCTGGGCAGTCAGCAAAGGTGCGGAAGTTTTATCACACTTGCGAGTCCGCAGGTGCGAGGGGGCAGTCGTAGGTGCGAAAAGGAGCGGATACGTGGAAGTCGTAGGTGCACACTGATGCGAGACTAAATTGCATAGTTTAACATGTGATATACCTTACATTTTATGCGCATTAATGATAAAAATACACTTGTTATGTGCTTAATGGAGTTTATTTTATGTGTAGGTGAATTGGAGATGGAAACGGAGCTAAAGGGATCCAAATACGTCGAAAATATGCAAAAGGAGACGCCCGAGCGATAGCCGGGCGTTTGCCCCCTAAAGCTTGGCACCCCCTGGCGTTAGGGGGGCGTTTGCCCCATAAATCCTGGCCCCACCTGGCGTTAGGGGGTGTTAGGGCCATAACGCCAGGCCCCCCCTGGCGTTAGGAGGGCGTTAGAGCCCAAACGCCCGGGGTCTCCAGTTTTGCCCAAGTCCGAGTTTGACGAGTTAAATGTTTCCCG
>ML360617.1:327-36906 GCA_005239505.1 Nicotiana paniculata
TCTAACGCCTGGGTAACGCCAGGCTACCCCAGGCTGTTTGGATTGGTGCCCGGCTATCGTACGGGTGTCCCCTCTCGCGTATTCTTCGACGTATTTGCATCCGTTTAGCCCCGTTTCCATTTCCAATTCACCTACACATAAAACAAAACCTATTAGGCACATATGACGTGTATTTTATCATTAAAGCTCATAAAATGCAAGGGATATAATTCTTAAAATCACGAATTCTAGCCACTCATCAAAACCCGATCCCCGGGCCCATGCCTCGGAATTCGATAAAATTTACATCATAAGAACCCTTATCCTCCCACGAGACCGTACATACCAAGAACATCAAAATCAGACCACAATTGCCCACTAAAATCGCCAAAAGAAATTCCCAACTCTTTCCTCCCATTTTCCAACTTTTCATACTTTAATCCTCCAAATACAAGCCTAATCCGAATTAAAATAGCATAGAAACAATGATAATAACCCGAGAACTTACCTTCACTGATGAATCACGAATCCCCTCTCCAATTTGCCTTCAAAGGAGCTCCTCACGCATGCAAAAATGGTGAAATGAAATGAATTTCACGGAGGCCCTTTATACACTGTTCTGCCAGTCATTTCCTCACCTGCGGACATCCCACTTAACGGACCAAATTCCGCACCTGTGGCCAATCTTCCGCGCCTGCGGCTTCGCAGGTGCAACCCAGCCTTCTCATGCAGAAATTTCCCTGCCTAGCCTTTTTCGCACCTGCGACATCGACCATGGCACCTGCGACATGGTACCTGTGGCTGCCCGACCGCAGCTGCGGTCAACACCAGAACTTCCACATCAGCAGCTACTGCTACAAATTTCCAAGTGCAAAAATTCCGCCAACCATCCGAAATCAATCCCGAGCCCCTCGGGGCCCCAACCAAACATTCCAACACACCCCATAGCATTATTCCAACTTAGTCGAGCCTTCGAAACTCCAAAAACAACACGAAAACACCAAAATTACATCAAATTCAAGCCTATGAACTTTGAAACTTCCAAATTTCGCCAACTACCCGGAAACCAACCGAAACACCTATGATTGACCTGAAATTTTGCAGACACATCCAAAAAGACATTGTGAACCTGTTCCAACTTTCGGAATTACATTCCGACCCTGATAGCCTATTTTCCACTGCCGATCGGAAATTACCAAAAACTAACTTTCACCAATTCAAGCCTAATTCTACACCGGACATCACAAAAATATTCTGAACACACTCCTAAGTCCCAAATCACCTAACGAAGCTATTCGAGCCATAAAATCTTCATTCCGAGGTCGTTCACCAATAAGTCAACTCTCAGTTGACTCTCTCAACTATTAGGCTACCTTGAGATACTAATTACCTCAATGCTCGCCATGACCACTGTGAACCCGAACCAACTGACCCAACACACATAAATGAAGTTGAACCACTTAAAATGATGTAGAAACGGGGAAAACGGGGCTAAATTCTCGGAACGACCGACCGGGTTGTTACATCCCCCCCCACTTAAACATATGTTCGTCCTCGAACGTGCGAAGAGTTCTTCTCCAACACTATCAAACTGTTACGCATCTTGCCATGCACATACCCGGGGGTGATCCCACGTCACCCTATACCATATACGTCCAATAGCACAATAACGCTGAAATTCTAAAATCCAAATCCTGGCCCATAACCTTAGAACAAAATTCCCACTTCTGAAATGATTTGTAAGATCAAAATTTTCATAACTATAAACTGAACAAGCCTTAACATACTGAAGCAAGCCATATACGCACCCCCGATGAAATCATATAATACACTGCATGACTCAAACACTCATAGCAATAATTCTTTAACCACAATAATTGCTCGGAACAACCCAATACCGGTACACCACCTCTTATCAAGAAGTTCCTCGCTCTAACACTTCCATATACTGCCGATGATGAAAGAAGCACGTAGAACTATCAACCATTCGTCCGATCAGTTAGACATGTAACTCCCCCTCCCTAACAGGAATTATAGCAGATTTTGAAGCCGACTCCCGATATTTATGCTTCCAACTATGTTGTAGAAAATTCCGAAAATATTCATTCTAGGTCCAATGACCTCCTCTCATCCATCACATCCACCCTGATAACATGACACTAACCATTCGACAAATCGATAAAATTCGAAGCCAAAACCTGTGCAACTTGGGTACTTATTAGGAACTTCCCAATGTAATCAAATTGTATAAAAGATCCACACGAGAGGACTATCCTGCCATTAACAATTACCATCACCATATCATACTAACAGCCTGACACCCACCGTAAAAAAATCAAGAACAAATGAATCTGATACCAAAGGTCATACCCCTACATAACTCCGCTACACTGTGCGATCTCATCCAACCGCTGGTCCACTTGGAATATTTCAAGACACCTTGCCCAAAAATCAATAACCATTCGAAATTCGACATCAAGTAGTCAAAGTGAATTGCCATAACCACGGGGAAAATCGGACGATACAATACCACCCGAAATAAAAGGTATATAACCAACACGTCTGCATCCCGCATCACCCGAATTACTTACCTTACCCAAATCTAGCTATAAAGCAAAATTAGAACCGCACCACATATGCATATACCCAATAATAACCACTTCTTGCAACACCGAAGGGTAACTCATAGATCACTCCAGAAAATAAACAAATCAATCACAATCGAATGGTACCTTTCTCAATAATAGGAACTCTGAGCCAACGATTCCGACCCGGTGCAGAACACGCACCCATATTAGCCTACCAGTGACCCTAAATTCACTTTGATCACCCACAGCATATAGACAACTTACCGGAAAGTTCATAATGACAGAATCATGGTACATACTAACATCCGACTAGCTCAGCTCGTATCTTCACAGTCCATTACAACACAATATGATGTTTATGAGAACTCTCAGTCTCGAAGCCCATGAAACGTACGGATTACCATATCTGATCACAACTCCACCGCTTGAATACATAACACATCCCAAATACTCATTCATTCCACGGGGGATACCCCTATAATTCTTCCATTCACCAAGTAACCTTGAATATCAACAGTCGATCCAACAATAGGGCACCGCGATTCCAATGAGGTACCCTTAACTCAAACACATTGCTCTTTCTGAAATATATACCCTCATCGGGTCGCACCAATTGGTGATATCATCTACCTAGTCATCTGAAATTGCCCATGCTGCCAAAGAATTTATGACCTTCCTTCCAGAACCAAACTGTGACCTCACATATGCAAATCTCAACTCCACCCAACATACCACACACGCCATGCCAACCTAGGAAAAACACGGGAACTCCATGGTCCCTTCTAAGCCACAAGCAACTACGTACCCAACTAGACAAGAACTTATATTGGATCCCCTTTAGAAACAAAATCACTACCACAAGAAAATATGCACCCCTAACCGCGGTAGAAACCATTAGGAACTATTCGAAGTCCCATTTGCACAACACCAAACCATCAGGACTGAATTCTTCTAACTCAACAAAACTATGCAGACCACCAAAAATCCAAGAGCATTTCTAGGAAACATCCGAAAAACCCATCACCTGACGAACACCCAAAGAACTAATCGTATCCCTTACCATGCCAATCCGACCTACCACCAGGTCGCCCCATATACCCAAGTTTCATCTGACTTACCTTCAAGTTGATAATTCTTCCTGCCCTAATACCACAAATTTGCAACCCAGACTCACCACACGTGAACCAAGCATATAACCATACTGTCTAAGGCTCATAAGCCGCCGAATACTCTCTCCCAATTATCCCCAAAAGTACCACATTCAAATTACATACCCTGAAGGGACTTCCTCCGAATCTAAAGCCAGTACCTTCACCTTCCTGATACCAATATGTAGGATTCATGATGATGTAGAATACCACAAGTCTTGACATCCTCCAACATAAATCTCAATCGCGCGAACCAATTAGACATAATCGACCTGACCCGTTGCACACTAACATACTAGGAAAGTAATCCACTCACTTGAAATCACAAGCAAATTCATACACTGCACACACTACACCTTTTACAATTTCCACTAAATCATTCAACAGAATACAATTAACCAACAAGTACACTACAACCTATATCGAAGAAATTCCCATTCCTCGTGACATTCCCAGATCCCATACCTACAGATCATTACTGATTTACCAATATACCTCGAACTGAAACCAAAACCACACATAATCGTGTAATCAACTTATCAATAACGAACTCCCCCACTTGGATCAAAGCCAAGGATCAAGACAAACAAGACTATGCCCACACATTCTGACTGCCACCATGTTGTGGTGGGATTCAACTAAATCCTTCATCAGCTTATATGACCCAAACCATCTAACACTCAAATCAATTTCCAATCTCACATCCACTATCACAATAGCCACGCCAACTTCCATAAGTGATCTGAACTCCAATTACAACATATATCTTTTACTGGTAGAAGAGAACTCATTACAGAACTACATAGGGACCACACACCCAAGGAAAACTCGTAGGAAATACGCCTGCCCTCTTAGCCTCAAATGATATCTCTCCATACACTTCTGAAGACCAAAACATACACGCAATAACTACACCTTCCTACATATGAACACAACCAATGCCTACCCTCGAGGCATCACAATATGCGATAAAAACCTGAAGCCGATGGCAGAACTAACACTGGAGCGGCGGTCACAGAACTCTCGAGCTTCTGGAAGATCTACCCACACATGACTGACAACATGGATACCCTCACTGGACACCACGTGTCCCAACAATGCTACTGAATCGAGCCAAGCTTCATACTCGGAGAATTTGCATAGAGCCTTTCCTCCTTGGATCCTTATAATGCCATCCTCAGATACTGAGTATGCTACTCTCGGCTACGCGAATATGTCAGGACACCGTCAATGAATACAATAACAAGTAGCGCTAATACGGCTGGAATACACGGTCAATCAAATACATGAACGTTATTGAGCCAAACGATCCACTCAGAAGACATTTCCAAGAACTAATAATACAACAGAGAAATCCGCTTCACTCCAAAACTACACAATATGAGAAGTCTTCCAACATACTCACAACTCAGGCCATATACCAAATCGAGACATAAATCAAACACTCAATAAATCTTACCACATTTCTAGCCAACCCTTTCGACACATTTCACAGTCTGAACACATCTAACCATCATTTCACACCCACCACATAGGCATCTAGTCACCAATTCTCATCAATAAGAACATGAACGGACATGCAAGTCCTTCAATTACATGTGCCCACACAACAAAATCTCAGCAATCAAGCCATAGAATAAATCCGGCCTCAAGTCCTCCAGACTGGCCCATTACCAACATGCCAAAATCACATCTCACCCATGGAAGCCACAAGCCGTCGATGCAGAACTGATACCAGGCGCTCTCGTGCGCGTTCAAATACATGGAAGGAATTCAAGAGTTACACTATTGGCTGAATACAATGGAATCGCACAACAAGAATTTTTTAAAAAATGTGAGATTTTCCTAAGGGTTCCGCAGCCTCTCGAAGATAAGCATAGACGTCTCCGTACCGATCCACAAGACTCTACTAAACCTGCTCATGACCGGTGAGTCCTACGTAACCTAGCAATCTGATACCAATCTGTCACGATCCCAAATCCAGGCCAGTCGTGATGGCGCGTATGATGAACTAGGCTAGCCAAAACTTCACTCAAATCGTAATAAATTCCCATAAAATTTTCCTTTAAACATTTATAAACAGATAATTCTATGCTGAACATTTAAATACAACCCCCGAGAACCCGGAGTCACTAGTCATGAGAATCTACATAAATATACAATTCAACGGAAATAAATTCTACAATATTAAACAAGAGAGGGAGCAGGACCGCAGACACATGCAGCTACCTCGCAAACCTCCGAGAATCTCTGGAACAGATAGACAACTCACCCTACCCTAAACCCTGAATCTGCACACAAGGTGCAGAGAGTTATGTGAGTACGCCAACTCAATAGTAATGAAAATAAATCAGGTCTGAGCAGCAAAAAACACATAAAATCAATCTCATCAAATCACAAGAGGCACAACCTCCCTTTTCAACAGTACAACATAGATATGTAAAATCATCCTGTCTTAAAATCATCTTCACAAAAATCCTTTAAAGAATGTATTTTTTTTTCAATAACTTCAACCGAAAGGTTTAGTATAAAATAAAACGAATCATATAGAGGCCACTCGGGCAAAAGATATTTCATAAGCTCAGAGTGAGAGTAGTAAATCATCAGTAGCCCCTCGGGAAAAACATATTTCATAACTCAGAGTGAAAGTAGTAAAATCATCAGTAGCCCCTCGGACAAAACATATATCATAATCAGCCCCTCGGGCAAAACATGTATCATAATTAGCCCCTCGGACATGCCTTACAGTCACTCATAATCAGCCCCTCGGGCATACCTCCCATCACTCATAATCAGTCACGCAGCACCTCACAGTCACGCATGCCTCCCAATCACTCGTCACTCGGCACTCGGCAGGCACTCGGTAGGTTCCTGCGCTCACTGGGGGTGTGTAGAGACTCCGACCCCGGAGGGGCTCCTTCAGCCCAAGCGCTAATATCAAGCCACCTCGTGGCGTATCATATCCTCACAATCAGGCCCTCGACCTCACTCGGCGCCTCACCATCATTCTGGCCCTCGGCCACACTCAGCAGAACTACTCTAAAGCCCCCTCGGGAGTATTAGTAAAAACAGGGTACTCGACCCAAAACATCATTTTAAATCTCAAAGTGGTGTAAATAATGCTATGTTTCGAAAAAACAGTATGCACAATGATGCTGAGGGAAATCATCAACAGATAGTAAGGAAAACAGCAGTAAAAAAAAGCCCTCAAAGGGTCTAAACAGATCGGCACGAGGCCCCAAACACAACTTAAGGCCCAAATATTTCACAAATATTTAGAACATAATTTAACATAAGGTTTTGAGTAAATATGCAAACCTTTAGTTGCCGAGGAGAGGACCTAGTCCAATCCAAAAATCAGTATGCGCCACATACTCGTCATCCAACATGTGCGCCTTTCTAAAATCAGTGATAAATATGTAGTCTGAGGTTCCATACCCTCAAGACAAGATTTATAACCATTACTTACCTCTACCGGGCCACAACACTAGTCCGCTATGCTAATGCACCTCAAATTGGCTCCCGATTGCTCCGAATCTAGCCAAAACCACTTCAACATCATTAATATATACTCAAAGAACACAACCCAATCGAAAATTATGAATTTATACAAGAATCTCGAAATTCGGCAAAACCCGAGCACCGGGCCCACACCTCAGAATTTAATAAAATTTACATCATACGAACCCTTATCCTCCCACGAGACAGTACATGCCAAGAACATCAAAATCGCACCACAATTGCCCACTAAAATCACCAAAAGAAATTCCCAACTCTTTCCTCCCATTTTCCAACTTTTCTTACATTAATCCTCCAAATACAAGCCTAATCCGAATTAAAATAGCATAGAAACAATGATAATACCCGAGAACTTACCTTCACTGAAGAATCACGAATCCCTTCTCCAATTTACGTTCAAAGGAGCTCCTCCCGCATGCACAAATGGTGAAATGAAATGAATTTCACGGAGGCCCTTTATACACTGTTCTGCCAGTCATTTCCGCACCTGCGGATATCAAGTCGCACCTGCGGAATCCCACTTAACGAACAAAATTCCGCACGTGCGGCCAATCTTCCGCGTCTGCGGCTTCGCAGGTGCGGCCCACACTTCGCACCTACGGAAATTCCCCTAACTAGCCTTTTTCGCACCTGCTACATCGCATCTGCGACTGCCCGACCGCAGGTGAGGTTAACACCGGAACTTCCATATCAGCAGCTACTGCTACAAATTTCCAAGTCCAAAAATCCCGCCAACCATCTGAAATCAATCCCGAGCCCCTCGGGGCCCCAACCAAACATACCAACACACCCCATAGCACTATTCCAACTTATTTGAGCCTTCAAAACTCCAAAAACAACACGAAAACACCAAAATTACATCAAATTCAAGCCTATGAACTTTGAAACTTCCCAATTTCGCCAATTACGCCGAAACCAACCAAAACACCTCCGATTGACCTGAAATTTTGCAGACACATCCAAAATGACATTGCAAACCTGTTCCAACTTTCGAAATTCCATTCTGACCCTGATAGCCTATTTTGCACTGCCGACCGGAACTTACCAAAAACTCACTTTCGCCAATTCGAGCCTAATTCTACACCGGACATCACAAAAATATTCGGATCACACTCCTAAGTCCCAAATCACCAAAAGAAGTTATCTGAGCCATAAAATCCGCATTCCGAGGTTGTTCACCAATAAGTCAACTCTCAGTTGACTTTTTCAACTATTAGGCTACCTTGAGAGATTAATTGGCTCAATGCTCACCATGACCACTCTATACCCGAACCAACTGACCCAACACACATAAATGTAGTTGAACCATATAAAATGAAGCAGAAATAGGGGAAACAGGGCTAAATTCTCAGAACGACCGGCCGGGTCGTTACATCTAGGACCCACTAGCATGCTTTATGTGTGTAACTGTAACCCTGCCTGTAATATTAAACTGCTAAGATGACCGAAAACGTAACTGAATATTTAAAAGAAAACTAGAGTTCTTATTGTTAAACTTCTAAAGGAAAATTGTTTCCGCTGTGAATATATGTGTACCTTGACTGGATTGTATCACGGAGACTACTAAAATGGACAAATGAGTTTCAAAAATAAAGATTTTAAAACCTATACTCCATGTTTCTTTTAATAGACTTTACCATTTACCTGAGAAATGGTTTTCTTGGTAAAATACGAATTTAGTATGGGGATATGTGTGACTTTGGGTGCCTGAGTCCCTTGAGTGATTCGCTAGCAGGAAGACCTTGTATTTGTGTATGTATTCTTATGAGCACCTGAGTCGCATGTATGATTCGCGAGCAGGATAGCCGTATTATATTGAGAGATGCACTTTTGGGATGGGTCGATCGATCCTTTGACAGTGCATAGAGAGATTGAGAGGCGCACTTTTGGGACGGGCCGATCGATCTTTCGGCAGTGCGTAAAGAGATTGAGAGATTTAATTTTGGACGGGCAGATCGATCCTTCGGCAGTGCATAGAGAGATTGAGAGATGCACTTTTGGGACGGGCCGATCGATCCTTCGGCAGTGCATAGAGAGGTTTACTATCTTATGACTCCGGCCGGTTGTCTTACCCTTGTGTGTGCATGACTATTTGGTACTATTCTATTGGTATTGGCTTGACATGTATTTGGGAAAAAGGAAAAGGGTACATTGTTGATTATTCTCTGTGGTTACCTAGATTTCTATACTTGATATGTACTCGTTGCTTATTGTCTTACATTTCTATTGTATCTCATGATATTCTGTCATATGTTGTATTGTCGGACCTTAGTATGAGTCTAATTTCCCTCTCCTCACTACCTCTCTGAGGTTTGGCGGGCGACTTACTGAGTACACGTTGTTTTTGTACTCATGCTGCACTTGCTGTGCATTTTATTGCACAAGTACTTTCATAGCAATGTGGAGGATTCGGAGACTTAGGCGAGCAGCATCTTCCGGAGGCGATCCGCAGCTGACAGAGTCACCTTCATTTTGTATCTGTTTATTTTAGATATTTGGGAAAAAATGAAGTAGTAATTGTTTATTTACTTCCAGTATTTATTTGAATTACAATTATCTTTAAGGTTTACTGTTTTTATCATCCTTCTATGCCTATTACTGATATCATATATTTTTTAATTATCTTGTTGGACCTTAGTAAGTGTCAAGTCGACCTCTCGTCACTACCTCTCTGAGGTTAGGCGGGATACTTACTGAGTAAACGTTCTTTTCGTACTCATGCTACACTTGTTGTGCATTTTTATTGCACAAGTACTTTCACAGCGACGTGACCGGTTTGGAGACATAGGTGAGCTGCATCATCCGAAGGCGACCCGCAGCCGACAGAGTCTCCCTCCTATTGTATATATTTTTATTTTAAATTCCTTGTCCAATTTGTATTTCGGACAAGCTTTGTAGTATTATGTGAAATTCTTAGAATGTTCTCATGCACTTGTGACACGGGGTTCTGAGCTATGTTTGGGTATGTACTTTATACAAATGGAATATTAAACTGTCGTATTTACTTAGCGGATTTTATTCAGTTATTATGTAATAAAGTGAAAGGTAATGATTTCAAAAATGCTGAAACATGAAATTTAACATAACTATTTAATGATTGGCTTGCCTGACAATGGTGTCCAGCGCCATCACGACCTTATGGATATTGGGTCGTGACAGATAGTTCATAACAGTTTCAGTTGAACATTTTAAAACAAAAGATACTGAGCCAAATGTTTAAACACCGCCCAAAATCCCGGAGTCACTAGGTCACGTGCATCTAAAGAAAATACATTAATATAACACAATATCTCTAATACAAAATAAGTCTAAGGAGTGCGACTACTACAGAAATAAGAAGGAGTAAAGCAGGGCTTCGGACGCGTGCAGCTACCTTTCAAAAAAAATCTCCGAAATCCCTGGACAGGCAACCAGCTCACTCCACTCTAGCACCTGAATATGCACACAATGTGAATGGAGTAATGTGAGTACGCCAACTCAGTAGTAATGAAAGTAAATAATGTATGAGAACTAAAAAACACATAAACAAGTCATCAATCCACAGTAAATACAATTCTTCTTTCAAAAGTCATAGATACGACAATTCGTAACATATGAAAGTCGGTTTTATTAAGATTTCTTCTGAAAATGTACCTTCCAACAGTGCCCATAGAAATCAAGACAATTTAGTATAGAAATGATAGAAAACATAAATAGCCTCTCGGGAAAAAACATATTTCATAAATCGCCCCTCGGGCATAACATCACTCAGAATCAGTCACTCGGCATGCCTCACAATCACTCGGTATCAGCCCCTCGGGCAACCTCATAGTCACTCATGCCTCCCAATCACTCGTCACTTGACACACGGCACTCACACTCAGTAGGTACCTACGCTCACTGGGGGTGTACAGACTCCAGAGGGGCTCCTTCATCCCAATCACTATATCAAGCAAAATCATGGCATAAACCACTGTGGCACTCGGCCTATCAATAACATGATGCGGCGTGCAGCCCGATCCCTTATCATATCCTCAAAACTCAGGCCCTCGGCCTCACTCATTCATCATAAACAGTATAACATGCTGCGACGCGCTGCCCGATCCCATAATATCCTCACAACATAGTGCCTCGGCATCACTCAATCAGAAACCTCTCAAAAAACAACTCGGGCTATCAGTAAAACGGGGTACTCGACCCAAAATATCTTTTTATACCTCAAAATAGTGTAAATAAGACTGAGTTTCGAAATTAGTTAAACGCAATATGACTGAATGTAAATTATAAGTCAACATAGTGAGGAATAGCAGTAAAAGCCCCCAAAGGGTCCAAACACTTTACACAAGGCCCAAATAAGGCATTCAGCCCAAAACATAGTACAATTCTTTAAAACTTGAAATATTATATGATTTATAATCAAATACACAACTTGATAGTTGCTACGGGACGGACCAGGTCACGATCCCCCAACAGTTCACGCCACACACTCGTCATTAGCATGTGCGCCGCTCAAAAATATTGATACAATGCGAAGTCCGGGGATTTACATTCATTACTTACCTCAAGCCGGATGAAAATCTACTCCGCGATGACTTTTCCCCTCGACTCAGCCTCAACACGCCCCGAATCTATTCAAAACAGATTCAGGTCTTCAAAATATGTTAAAGGAACAAAGCCCACTCTAAAATAGTCAAATTATATCAAAAAACCCGAAATTTGCCAAACACAACCCTAGGCCCACGTTTCGGAATCCAATAAAAATTACAAAACTGGAATCCTTACGCTCTCACGAGTTCATACATACCAAATACATCAATATCGGACTCCAAATGGCCCCTCAAAACTCCAAATAAAAGTCTCCAATTTCAAGCACTAATCTCCCAATTTTGACCCTTAATTCCCATAGATTCCAGGCCTAATCAGTCAAATATCACAATAGAAATGAGTTTTAGGTCCAAGAATCTTAACTCCAAGAGATCCCCTTGAAATCCTTCTCCAAATCGCTCCCACAAGTTCAAACCCGTATGAAAAATTGATGAAATAAGCCAAAAATTTGCGAAGGCAACTATTTATACTTTCTGTCCAGCAGAACCGCACCTGCGGACCTTCCCACGCACCTGCGGTCCCAAGTGCGCACTGTCGTTACTTAAAAGTCCATTTTCCGCTTTTGCACTCAACCAACCGTACCTGCGGGCTCGCAGGTGCGGTAACCTTCCGCATCTGCAATGAAGCCTCAGCCAGACCAACTCCGCACCTATGATGACCAAACGTACCTGCGGTCACCCTTTTGTATCTACGGAACAAAACAAATTACACCAGCAACTTCTAAATGCCAAACCCCAACCCGTCAACCATCCGAACTCATACCGAGGCCCTCGGGACCTCAACCAATACTTCCAACAAGTCATTATCCAACACCCGAACTTAGTCGAACCCTCGGAACACTCAAAATAACGCCAAAACACCAAATTTATCCATGATTCAAGCCTAAGCATTTCTGAACTTCCGAAATTCGCCAACCATGCCGAAACCACCCAAACCACGTCCGAATGGCCTGAAAATTTGCACACACATCTAAAAAGACAATATGAACTTGTTCCGACTTCTGGAATTCCATTCCAACCCTAGTAGCTAATTTTCCACTGCCGACCGGAAATCGTCAAAAATCCATTTTCGCCAATTCAAGCCTAATTCTACTCCGAACCTCCAAATAACATTTCGAACATACTATGTCCCAAATCCCCTAACGAAGTTGTCCGAGCCACAAAAACTACATTTCGAGATCAGTTACCCATAAGTCAACTTCTGATTGACTTTTCCAATTATTAAACCATCTTAAGAGACTAGGTATCTCATTTCTCACCACGACCACTCCGAACCCGAGCCTACTAACCCAACACAACATGAATGAGTTAAAAAACACCAAAAATGAAGCAGCAATGGGGAGAATGGGACAAATCTCATAGAACGACCAATCTGGTCGTTACACCCGAGGGCTCGGGTGAGTTTCGAGTAGGCCATAGAGTGTTTTGAGACATAGAAAAATATCTGCAGGTCAAAAGTTGTAGGTTGCAGGTTTCAGTTCTCTGAACCTAAAAGCGCGTCAGCGCATGTAATTCTGCGGTCGCGGACCAGGTTCCACAGCAGCGCCCAAAATTTTGCTGACTGCGGTTGGTGAAGCCTAGAATTCTGATGTTGCACCCCTAATTTTGCAGACAACGGTGGGGCAAGGCCCAAGATTCCGCTGCAGCGGAATTATTCTGCTGACAGCGGTGGTCAGGCCTTAGGCGCGTATAAATATAGACCATCTTTAATTATTTTACCACTTTTCAAAAATAATAAAACCCTAGAACACAAGAGGCGATTTTTCCAAAATATTTTCTTCCCCAAATCATTTGTAAGTGATTTCTAACTCATGTCTTTCAATCCTTAACTACTTTTTACAAGATTTCAACCTAGAACCTATAATTTGTTCATGGTAGAATTAGGGCTTTTTGGGAAAACCTAGGAAACCCATTATTTTTCAATAAAGTTAATTCCTTTAATAATATTAAACTCAATTATGATTAGATATGAGTGAATTGAAGCCATGTTCTAAAGGAAAAGATGTGATTGAGCAGTAAGTGGCCTGCTAAATTGAGGTAAGTGCTTGGTTTAACGTTGACTTGAGGGAATAGGAATCCCCAACCTAAATGCTATGTGAATTGCATGTGTGTGGTGTATAGGTGAGGTGACGAGTATCTATGCACCACCAAATTACCTGTTTAACATGATCCCTTCCCTGTCCCCAATTATTTGATTTCTGGTTTAATTGCTTGCATGATTTCTACGCCTCCATGACTACTTGTTTTCATCAACTTTTTGTTAAGTATTGTTTCATGAAATTCGAAAGTGTTAGTTGTTACCCTGGATTCATTGTGATATATGAAAGGTTGGGCTGGTTGATAGTATTCTACGAAATATATTAATTCCGGTTAGTTCTATTGTGAAATGATGATTGATGAAGCTTATGAGCGGTACAATTTTTCTGTTTACCATTGCTGAGATAAAATTATTGTGAAAGGCATTAACTTGAAATTGTGAAATCTTTATAGATAAAAGTGATGTGAATGTCTAGTGGGAGGGGTTTCACGCCGCAACAATGATTGATAAAGGTGGACATGTAGGATCGGGTTGCACGCCACAACAGGAGAAATAAGGGTGATATATATATATACGGAGGAGGAATAAGGGAGGACAGGTGAGAGTGGGTTGCACGCCACAACAAGGAGCAATAATATTTATGATTTATTGAGTTTAAACACAAGGAACAAAAATCATTCTATTTTACTTTATTGTTTATCTCATATTTTGCACCCACGATTATTTTAAAAGTGAAAGTTTGAAATGTGGAAACTTATGTAAGAATTGAGACCTGGAAAAGGTGGATGAGTTATTTTATTTATTGCTTCAGTTTATTATTTTATTTAGTTTGAAGTATTTTCTTGCTTTATGTTACAATATCCACATGTTGTGTTATAAATGCCGCATCGTAGCCTCGTCACTACTTCGTCGAGGTTAGGCTCAGCACTTACTCAGTACATGGGGTCGATTGTACTAATACTACACTCTGCACTTTTTGTGCAGATCCACGTACTGGTCAAAGCTGATCCTTTGAGCATAGTTGATCATTTTACACGGAGACACGAGGTAGATCTGCTGGCGTCCGCAGATTACTAGAGTCTTCTCCTATTTTATTTAGACACTGTTTTAGTTCATTCAAAAAAGAACTACATTCTTTCAGCCCATTTATTTGTAGTATTTTTTAGTAGTTCGTGAAATTGTGACATTAGACCTTGGGTAGTTTATAGTTATTATTTAGCTCGTGGTTCGGTTTAATTATATCAAAAAATTTTCATAGTCATTTATTGAGAAACATTAGATTTAGTATTCATTTTCAAATTGTTGATTCATGTTTAAGTAAATACTCAAATGAAAAAGTTAATTAAATTCTAAAATTGGCTGGCCTAGAAAGTGTGGTGTTAGGCGCCATCACGATCCCAAGGGTTGGAAATTCGGGTCGTGACAGCTGAGTATGTCGCTCAGTGCCCTAGTTTCCATCAGGTGAAAATAGAGCACCAGAAGCCCGCAGGGCTAATGCAGTCTATAGAGATCCCGACATTGAAATGGGAGGTGATAAACATGGACTTTATCACGGGTTTACCTCGTTCTCATCGTAAGTTCGATTCCATATGGGTAATAGTTGATAGGCTCACGAAATCAGCTCATTTCCTCCAGTCAGATCTACATATACAGTAGAAGATTATGCAAAGTTATTTATTAAAGAGATAGTGCAGCTACATGGAGTACTAGTATCTATTATATCTGACCATGAGGCCCAGTTTAGAGCTCATTTTGGAGGTCATTTCAGAAAGGTCTAGGGAGTCAAGTGAATCTCAGGACAATTTTTCATCCACAGACTGATGGACAAGCCGAGCGCACAATTAAGACGCTCGAGGATATGTTATGAGCATGTGTGTTGGATTTTAAAAAAAGTTGGGATGAACATCTACCCCTTATTGAGTTTACATATAGAAACATTTACCACTCCAGTATCTAGATGGCTCCGTACGAGGCTTTGTATGGGCGTAAGTGCAGATCTCCTATAGGGTGGTTTCATGTTGGAGAATCTGAGTTACCTAGGCCATACCTTGTTCAGTAGGCCACAGAAAAAGTAAACCTTATTCGGGAGCGACTGTTGACAGCTTAGAGTCGTTAGAAGTCAGACTCTAACGTGCGGCGACGAGATTTAGAGTTCGGGGTTAATGACTGTGTAACGACCCGACTGGTCGTTTTGTGTTCTATCACCTCGAGCCCCTAAATGAGACTCCCCGTAGTTTCTTTTACCGATTTATGACTTGTGGGGAAGGGTGGTTCGAGGTTTGGAGGATTTTTGAGTAGTGTAAGAACACTTAGTTCCTTAAGGCTGTCTTTAAAGGTCAAGTTTGAATTCAGTCATTATTTCCAGTAAACGACCCCAGAATCGAGATTTGAAGATTCCACTAGTTTCGTATGATGATTTCGGGCTTGGGCGTGTGTTCAAAACGGATTTTGGATGATCTGGGAGCGTTTCGGCGCCAAATAGTGAAATGAGAATGTCCTTAAGTTCAAATTGAGATTTAGAACATGTTATTGTGTTATCGAGTTCGGAATGGAATTCCAAGACCGGGACTAGTTTCTTCATATCATTTATGACGTGCTCGCAAAATTTGGTGTTATTCCGAATAGTATAGGTATGGTTCGGCATGTTGAAAGAGAATTCAGAAACTTGAAGTTCTTAAGTTTGATCCAATAGGTTTTGAGGTGTGATTTTTAGATTTTGCGTTATTTCGGGTGTTCTGAAGGCTCGAGCAAGTTCGTATTACTATTTAGGACTTGTTGGTATATTTGGACGGGGTCTCGGGTGGGCCCAAATTCCATTCGGGCATCGAGCGAAGCAAAAACCAGCCTAAAATGACTGTTGGTGCACCAGATCTGGTGCGACCGCACCTGCGGAGATCAAGTCGCAGGTGCGAGACCGCTCATGCGATCCCAATCTCACAGGTGCGACTCCTGAGGGAGTTGCCAATTTCCGCAGGTGCGGACCCCTTTCCGCAGAAGTGGAGCCGCAGGTATGGACTTTGCTCGAAAGGTGCAAAACCAGGCCCACTTCCCCTTCTCCGCAGGTGCGGTCCTCGGGCCGCAGGTGCGAAAAGCCTGTAGGCAGTGCACTTCGTTTTAAGCATGGGACTTAGCCATTTTTGAACACTTTTCTTCATTCTTGGGCGATTTTGAGAGCATACAAGGAGGGTATTCGACCTACCTACTGTGAGGTAAGTAATTCCCACTATGAATTTAGCTTATTACTTGAATTGTTAGGTAGATTAACACCACAATTAGTTGAAACCATAGGTTAGAGTAAAAACCTAGGTTTTGGACAAAAACGGGAAATTACCAAGAAATTTGTCGAAGAATCAAACAAAAAACTATATAATATTGATCCTTAGGCAATGGGTGATAGTTTCCTTCAAAAATTTCCAGAGTCCGATCATGTGGGCCCGAGGGCGTATTTTGGTATTTTGCAATTTAGGTTGAAATAATCATTTAAATAGGGAAATTTCATACTATTGAGTATATATTTATTTATTTATGAAATTTTGACTAGTTTCGAGTCCTTAGGCGACGAATTTGGAGTTTCGGGTGGATTCTTGACCCGGGAAGTAGACTTGACGCGAGGTAAGTCTCCTTTCTAACCTTGTAAGAGGGAATTTTCCCCGTAGGTGAATTAAATGATTATGTGTTATTGTTGTGGGGGACTACGTACGTGCGAGGTGACGAGAGCCCGTGCGTAGTAACTATTATTGTTATGCCCGGATAGTTAGGTGCACACCATGCCATGTGAATTCCATTAACTTGAGTTATATGCTTTGTAACTTCATTTTATGCAACTTTGTTTTTAAGATTACCGAGAATTTGATATTTTAAAGGAATTGTTATTTAAAAAGAATTGAAAGAAAGATGTGGTGTTTGCATGCGATCGCTTCGCAATTTATATCCCGCGAGCGGAGTGATTATTTCCCCTACTCTCATGGGAGCGGGTTGCACGCCACAACAGATTGATAGATGCATCTATGGTTCGCGTCATTTGACCCTTCGACAGTGCACAATTATTATTATTATGTTGGCCTAGGCCGGATGTCCTTATTCCACTCTGCGCATGCTATTTGCCTGATATTGTTTATGACTGTTGAGCTGTGAATTATTCTGGACGATCAAATTGAAAACTTGTAAGCTGATGTTTCACTACATATTTGGATTTTATTACGATTTGATATTTATTTTTTTACTATACATGCTTACTTGTTGTCCTCTTTTAAATTATCATCTAAATACACTGTTTGGACCCTAGTAAGTGTCAAGTCGACCTCTCGTCACTACTTCTTCGAGATTTGGCGGGATACTTACTGGGTATATATTGTTTATGTACTCATGCTACGCTCGGTGC
The DNA here is from genome assembly GCA_005239505.1 of Nicotiana paniculata. NCBI lineage: Eukaryota > Viridiplantae > Streptophyta > Magnoliopsida > Solanales > Solanaceae > Nicotiana > Nicotiana paniculata. Next base: position 18,564 of record ML360617.1, read on the forward strand.
TTAATTATACATGTTTTGAGGTAGGTGAATATGTGTTCCAGTCCGGAGCTCGTTCTTGAGTTTTACTAGTCGAGGCTTCATGGGCTGCTCTTCTTGGCGATTTCCAGCAGCACTTTGGATCTATTCTTTTGTTATTTCTGTCTATACTTACTCAGATAGTAGGACATACTTTCATTCTTTTGATATTATTCTACTAGATGGCTGTAGACTTGTGACACTAGTTCCTGGCACTCACACGCTAGTATACTTTATTTTTTGATGTAATCGTTAATTATGACTTCATGATTATTTATTTTGTGTAAATTTAGCCTAAGTTATCCGTTGCTACTTAATGTCTCAAAATTATGTTAAGTAAGTGTTGAAACATGTTTTGGTAAACTACCTGAAATCACTACTAGATAATGGTTAGCTTGCTTGATGGCGGTGTTGGGCGCCATCGCAACCTGAGTTAGGATTTGGGTCGTGACTACATGGTATTAGAGCTCTAGGTTCACGTAGGTCTCACAAGTTATGGGCAAACCCAATAGAGTCCCGCGGATCGATACTGAGACGTCTGTATTTATCTTCGGAATGCTAGAGGGTGTTAAGAAATCTCTCTTTATTCATCTTCTATCGTGCAGTTAATGGTATACTAAATCTCACTCTTCTATTCTCTCACAGATGGTGAGGACGCGAGCAGCCGATGTTTCGGACCTGGGAGGGGCCGCTACCCCCATCATCCGAGGCCGTGGCAGAAGCTAAGGGAGGGCACCAGCCCAAGGATGAGGACGAGGGCGTCCATAGAATGTACCATTTGCACCCCCAGTGGATCTAGTATAGGATCCCATCACTGAGGAGCACGTCGAGGTGCCCGCAGCAGATCCTGCACCTTTGGACTTTATGACTGCGGCAAGATTTCAGGAGGTCATGGGTCGTATGATGCGGTTCATGGACACCATGACTCAGGCTGGTTTATTTCCAGCAGATCCTGCCACATCTCAGGAGGGAGGGGGTTCACAGACCCCTACTGCCCAGGGCGCTGGACATGCAACAACAGTATATCAGACCCCGGGTACACTGCCCAGACCAGCTGCAGATGGTGATCCACAGAAGTTACTAGATAGATGGACAAGATTGCACCCTCCTCTTTACGGAGGAGAGCGTCATGAAGACGCACATGGCTTTATTGATAGGTGCAGGGACAGACTGCACAACATGAGGATACTGGAGTCTCATGGAGTTGACTTCACTACTTTTCAGCTAGAGGGCAGGGCCCGTAGATGGTGGCAGTCCGATATTATTGACAGACCGGAAGATTCTACTCCCATCACTTGGGAATAGTTCACCTCAGTTATTCGTGGACAGATATATTCCACCCTCTGAGAGGGAAGAGCTGCGGTATCAGTTTGAGCAGCTGGAGCAGGGTCAGATGTCAGTGACCGACTACGAGGCTAGGTTTTCTGAGATGTCTCGTCACACACTCATGATACTTCCTACTAACGCAGAGAGAGTGCGGAGATTTGTAGCTTGGATGAATCCAGGTATTAGGTCCAACATGGCCCCAGAGGTGGAGATAGGGACTCTTTATAATCTTGTGATAGATATTACTCACAGGATCGAGGGTTAATGGTCGTGGAGCAGAGAGCATGGTAAGCAAGATAAGAGGGCTAGATTTTCCGGGGATTTCAGAGGTGCTCCAGCTAGGGGCAGAGGTCAGTTTGGTAGGGGCCAGCCCTGTAGCCCCCCATATTCAGCACCACCACTACCTCCACGAGGTGTTCCGGCGAGGCCTTATTTCAGCGCCATGCCGGAGAGTTCTTACCGCTCGCTAGCTATTCAGGATTCATCCGGCGGGTATTCTGGTCATTCAGGGGTCTACCAGTCCTTATTTCAGTGTTATGCCAGAGAGTTCCTACCATCATTCCTGTATTCAGGGTTCTTCTTCAGGGCAGCAGGCATGGTGCCGGGAGGTTATTATGATGTGGGGATCCAGGTTACATGAAGAGGCATTGTCCTGGCTGATTCTCCGATGATATATTAAGTGCCAGTAGTTCGAGAGTTTGATGATGTATTCCGTTCAGACCTTCGAGGCATGCCACCGGATCGTGACATTAATTTCTGCATTGACTCAGCTCCGGGCTACCCAGCCCATATTTATTCCCCCATATCGTATGGCTCCAAAGAAATTGAAAGAACTGAAAGAACAGATCGAGGAGTTATTGGCTAAGGGGTTTATCAGACCAAGCGTATAGCCTTGGGGTTCTCCATTGCTATTTATGAAGAAGAAGGATGGGACTATACGGATGTGTATTGACTACCCTTAGTTGAACAAGGTCATCATCATGAACAAGTACCCGTTGCCGCGTATTGGTGATTTGTTTGACTAGTTCCAGGGTGCTCGGGTGTTTTCTAATATTGAATTGAGATCGGGGTACCATCAACTAAATATCCGGGACTCGGATGTTCCAAAGACTGCCTTTCGTACGAGATACGATCACTATGAGCTCATGGTGATGTCATTTGGCTTGACTAATGCCCCCAACAACATTTATGGACTTGATGAACAGGTGTTCAGCCCTTATATTGATTCTTTTGTCATCGTCTTCATTGATGACATTTTGATTTAATCATGCAGTCTGGGGGAGAACGAGCAACATTTGAGGGTTGTTCTCCAGACTTTGCTGGAACAGAAATTGTATGCTAAGTTCTCCAAGTGTGAATTTTGGTTGGATTCTGTGGCATTCTTGGGGAATTTAGTATCCAGAGAAGGTATCAAGGTTGATCCCAAGAACATTGAGGCGGTTCTGAGTTGGCTACGCCCTACTTCAGCTATAGAGATCAGGAGCTTCTTGGGTCTAGCGGGTTATTATCGCCGATTTGTGGAGGGCTTTTCATCCATTGTAGCCCCTCTAACTAGATTGACCTATAAGAATTCCCCATTTCGATGGTCCGACGAGTGTGAGGCGAGCTTTTAGAAGCTCAATGTTGACCCAAGTCATTGCATGGTTTTGAAGATTGACAAATGCCTATCCAGCTGAACCAGGTCCATCAGGGAAAACATCTCGAACGAACCAATTGGAACAAGAACCGTACATGCACAAGAGATAAACGTGATATGTGAATTATCCATGAACTAAGAGGTTGTATCCTAATGCGAAAAGGTTGCAATTTGATAAGGGGTTAGAGTTCGAGTTCAGCAAGGATAGAAATAAAGGAAGGAAGTTGAGATAAACACAATCTCTTCCACTAAGAAAGAGTTACATTAGAACTAAACAAGAATATCTTAACTTCTGGCGCTATATAATTTTGATGTATTCCTACTGAATAATTATTTGCACACAGAAAGAATTGAAGCAAGAACTGAAGGCAAAATTACCAGAGAAATTTTGCAAGCAGAATTCTTGTGCGATACAAAGGCTACTGACCAACTAGAAGAACCAGTTCCATATGTTTGTCTTTCGAGTCTAGTTGGTTGTAGTAGGTGGTTTAATATTGTATCTTTCAGCTTTATTAGAAGCAATTGTAATAGGTACACGTTATTCAAGTTAGAGTTAACTTGAAGCTTGTCGCAATTAGCCTGTGGCGTGTTGTTACAAAGTGATTAGAGTTAGTCCTTAGGTTTACAAAAAGTTTATTTTGTAAATGTTGTTTGGCTCAGAGTTGTAGTGAAGAGTTTGGGAAAATCCTAATGAGGAGTAGGTCGTGGTTTTTACCAGGTGTTTTCCACGTAAAAATCTTTGTGTTTTTACTTTACTGCATTTATTATTTTGCACTAGTAGAAGTTGGAACACCAAGAAAAACCAGGTTCTTCTATTGAGACAACACTCGAAAAATTGGACACCACACAAATCACCCCCCCCCCCTTCTTGTGTGGTACTGACGAATAAAATATCAATTGGTATCAGAGATATTTATCCTTGCAAAGTCTAACACCTTGGAAAAGATCAAAATGAGTGCACCACTTGGAAACTGGGAGGGTCAATAAACTTCAAGACGACCACTCTTCAATGGCCAGTATTACTCTTGGTGGAAGAACATGATGAAGGACCACCTGGTTAGAGAATATGAACTCAGGGACGTAGTCGCTGATGGTCCTCTAGCTACCATGATGAAGACTGCTGAATGTATAGATGTACCAAAGACTAGAGCTGACTGCACTGCTGATGATCTGAAGAAATTGGAAAGAAAGCAAAGGCCAAGAAGTGGCTAGTGTGTGGACTAGGTCTAGACGAGTATAGCATAATCCAAAGTTGCACCACTGCCAAAGAAATCTGGGATACCTTGCAAGTAGCCCATGAAGGAACACCTCAGGTAAAAAGATCAAGAGGTACTCTTCTATACTCACAGTATGAAAACTTCACTATGAAAAAAGGATAGACAATCCAAGAGATGTACACAAGGTTCACAACTTTGACAAATGAACACAAGTCTCTTGGTAGAGTCATTCTTGAAGAGGACAGGGTAGAGAAGATCCTGACAAGGGTCTTACCAATCTTCTGGGAAAGCAAAATCACTGCTATCCAGGAATCCAAAAATATGGCAACCCTCATATTGGATTAACTAATTGGAAACCTTACTGCCTATGAGCTTAGAAGGTAGACAATGAAGATGGATGGTCCAAAGAAGGAGAAGAGTCTAGCACTGAGAATCACTGAGAGAGCAGATTTTGAGGAAGATGAGATTGCCATGATTACCAAAGAATTCGGAAACTTTCTAATAAGGAAGAAGGGCATCTCTAGAGGAGGAAATTACAACAAAGCAAAAGCTCCTGAAAGGGCAACCAACGAGAGATGCTACAAGTGTGGAAAGACTGACCATCTCTTCAAGAATTATGCTCAGTGGGAAGTGGAATGGAAAAAAGAGAGATATGAAAGAAGGAACAGGTCCAACCCAAGAAAACCACAAAAAAGCAATGGTTGCTGCTTCGGGGGAAAGTTCAGATGAAGAATCAGAAGATGGTGAGAATGAAGATCAGGCGCTCATGGCAATTGGAGAATCTGATGATGGATCACATGAAGAACTAGAGGTAAGTATCTCCCAGCTTAAAAATAAAATAAAGTTCCCATCTAAGGAAAAACTATATGAGTTGCTATTTTATTTCATGGATGATTCCGAAGAAACAACCAAAGAGAAGGAACAACTCTCTACAGAATGTGAAATGCTAAAAGCATAATGCATGAACCTGGAAATCAGACTTAGTGAATCTGAAAAGAAAAACACTGTCNGATGTATGCCAAAGATGAACAGATAAGAACTCTTAAAGAAGAACTTGGCAAAGGCAAACATGAATTAGATCAAACTTGTAAATGGAATAAATCCTCTGATGCCGTGATATGGCTTCAGGAGAATCATAGTAGCAGCCAGAGAGGGATTGGCTTTGGGAGTCAATTTCCCAAGTGGGATCCCAAAAGAAGGTATATCACTTTCCATGAGAATAAAATCTGCACCCCTTGTGGTAAGACTGGCAACTACAAAATTGGGTGTACTGTAAAAGAGCAGGCAAGTCGAAGAAATGAGAGTTTTGTTAAAAAGAAAAATTGGCTACCAAATTGGGCTAGAAAAAGCTTGATTAATCCATTATCTCATAGAAAAGGACCCAAACTAGTTTGGGTTCATAAAACTAACCCCTGATTCCTTTTTGTAGGTTCAAGTGAGAGGAGGCAGCCAAATTTGGTATTTGGATAGTGGCTGCTCAAAGCATATGACAGGGAACATGGAACAGTTTCTTTCACTTGAAAGTCTCAAATGAGGAAATATCTCCTTTGAAAACGGAATGAAATGTGAAGTTATTGGGGTTGGTAAGGTAGGTAAGGATGACACACGATCCATTGAACATGTGTATCTGATAAATGGCTTGAAATATAGCCTGGTCAGTGTGTCTCAACTCTGTGATAGAGGTAACCTGGTTTCGTTTACTTCCACAAAATGTTTTGTGATTAACCTGCTTACTGACAAGATTGTTTTGCAGGGAAAAAGAATGAATAACATCTACGTCATATACTTGTCCACACCGTCTGAAAATGAACTCACTTGCCTAAGTGTGATGGACAGTGATCCCCTCTTGTGGCACAAAAGACTTGGTCACGCAGGTCTAAATCAGCTAAACAAACTAGTCTCTAAAGACTTAGTGGTAGGGTTTCCTAAGATTAATTTCAAGGAAGACAAAGTTTGTGAGGCATGTGCAAGGGGGAAGCAGGTCAGATCTTCTTCCAAAAGTACGAAAATGGTCAGTACCACCAGGATGTTGGAACTGGTTCATATGGACCTATGTGGTCCTACGAGAACTTTGAGTAGAGGTGGTAAGAAATATGTAATGGTGCTAGTTGATGACTATTCAAGGTTCACTTGGACCTTATTTCTGACATCTAATGATGAAGCATTTGATATGTTCACCTCATTTGTTAAGAAAACTCAAAATCAGTTAGGAAATCAACTAGCATCAATAAGATCTTATCATGGTACTGAATTTGAGAATGAAAAGATTGCTGAGTTCTTTGATGAACATGGTACCAATCACAATTTTTCTGCCCCTAAAACCCCACATCAAAATGGGGTTGTTTAAAGAAAGAATAGAACTCTGGAAGATATGGCAAGAAGCATGCTTCTTTCTAGCAAAGTACCTCATAGCTTTTGGACAGAAGCAATAACACTACATGCTATATATTAAATAGATGCATGACCATGCCTCTGGTAGAGAAAACTCCTTATGAATTACTTAAAGGGAGAAAGCCCAACATATCCCACCTTAGGGCTTTCGGATGCAAGTGCTTTGTGCACAATAATGGAAAAGATTCCCTAGGAAAATTAGATCCCAGAAGTGATGATGAAGTATTCTTGGGATATTCATCACATGGAAAAGCTTATAAAGTGTATAATAAAAGAACTACGTGTGTAGAAGAAAGTGTACATGTTGTATTTGATGAAACTAACACTCTTGCTGAGAGACAGGAACTAGAAGATGAGGAGCTTGGACTGGTGAGGTGTAGTGAAAACATTGAAGCAAACATGGAAGATGGAACAGGTGATGGACCAGGTCCAACTACCCCAAGCAACACGACAGGGGGAACTCAACATGTGAACCTTGGCCTTGATCCTGTTCCACAACAACAGGACACCACAGAGCTATCCAGAAGTGAATAGTTGGTTCTCAAACCACACAGATATCAGAGTTCTCACTCTCTTGAGAACACCATAAAAGATCTAACATCTGGAATCAAAACAAAATCCTCCTTGAAAAATCTGTGTGCGTTTGATGCCTTTCTATCCTTGATTGAACCAAAGAACATTGGTGAAGCCCTACAAGATGCTGATTGGGTTAATGACATGCAAGAAGGGCTGAATATGTGGCTGCAACCTCATGTTGTGCTCAGTTGCTATTGATCAAGCAACAACTCATGGACTTTGGTATAGAGGTTGGATGCATTCCTATTTTCTGTGACAACACTAGTGCAATAAGTATGACGAATAACCCGGTTCATCATAAAAGAACTAAGCACATAGATGTTAGACACCATTTCCTAAGGGATAAATATGAAAAAGGAATGATCTCAATCGAATTTTGTGCTACTGACCAACAAATTGCAGATATCTTTACTAAAGCACTAAGTAGTGAGAATTTTGAGAGAATCCGACTTGAATTAGGGATGATTAAGATCAATTATACTTAATTGAAAGAAAAAAAAATTTTGAATTTTTTTTTTTTTGCTAGAAACACTAACATAGATAATCGACTAGACTAATCATTGCTCAGCATCATGACTTTACTGTCATACTCTCTTGCCATGTATTAATAAGATTCCCTGGTAGCTAATGATGTTTCTCTGTCTTTATAAATTGAGGCAAATTAAAGACTTTAACACGATGAACATGGTTCATCCCTGCTGGTTCATATGACTGACAAGGTACGTGCTCATCTCTATACAATTATTGAATTAATTACAGTCACACATGAGGAGGATTCTATCTATATTTGGCTCATTTCTAATTCTTTGTACTTATCCCTAAATGAACCCGTTCCAAGAAGTCCCATCACTACTCAATTAGCCTAGAGGTAGGGAACTCTTAACTATCTAATCAATGACACTCCTACATCTATTAGACTCCCACTTGAGTAAATGTTCTGCCCGTTGTATAAGTAATAACCACATCTTATGAAAGGGCCATCATTACCTCCCTTCTTAATAACATAATAAGTCGAACCAAGATCATTATTCTTCTAACCAAAACTGATCATCTCTTTACTTCCAAAAATACATAACAATGTCTTCACCACCCCCTGCTTCATCTTCCTACACAAACTCTGATCATAAGGAAGAAAATTTCAGTCGTAATTATACTTCAGTTTACAGTTCACATTCACCAAATAGGTCTTCATCTCCCCAAAACCCTCTAGTTCTTGAACCCACTCCTGAACCCACACCTAACCCTCCAGCCCCCAGGGCACGAAGAGTAAAAGTTTTGGCAAGAAAATCAGTTGCTTGTGGCTCTCGTGCAAAATTCTTGGAGGAAATTCTTAAAGCCGACGAGGTTCATATGTCTGAATCTTCAAGTGAATCCTTCAAATCCGCTAATGAGGATGAAGCACCAGGTTCATCCAGTTCTGAGCAAGGTAGTCTTGAAGATGAATCTGAAATTGGTACTACTGAAAATAGGTTTGTGTTGGTTGGGTTAGTTGTTGATGTAGAAGTGCCAGATAGGCAAAGAAAACTGGGAAAAAATCCTGAGAGAGACAGAAAAGGAGGTTTTGTAAGGGGGTATGGGGATGATGGTGCCACGTAGGCTATTTATGGCCCCACTTCTGTGATAAATGAAAAAGAAGTCACAAATTTAGGGGGAAGTATTGCTAGGGAAACAACAACAGGTTTAGAGATCCTACAAAAATCAATAGATGAACCTGGTTCATCTGTCGAGGAGACTTTGGCTGAGATGTTGAGGAAGCTGGGGGAATCCTACAAATCCCAAGAGGAAAAGAACTTCAAAATAAAAGAAAGCTACTACCCCAAAGAAAATAAAAGTTTCAATATCTACTGATGTTTCTGCCACAAAGGTTCGTGCTACAAGAAGTATTGTTTGACAAGGAGAAGAGAAGTTAGAAATGGCTCTGAGAGAGCAAGAAAAAGAATGTTGCCAAGGGAAAGGCAAAGTTATGAGAGCCTATTGAGGATGCTGATGTTGATGATGAGACGATGGACCTGGTCCATCACGAGGAGCATACGGCTCCAATTATGGTTGAGACACCCAAGCCCAAGAAGGCTAAGGCTTCTTCAAAGAAGTCAGCTTCTATGTATGCCATATCCTCAACCACAGCTAAAAGGACCAGGTCCTAGCCCAAGGGGATCCGATATTTTGATATTTTTGTTGAATGCATTGGATGTGCAGGGATGGAAGGACTTGGTCCTTCACCTGGAAGGAAGGCTGGCAAGGAATGAACTGGTGGAGTTTATGGAAAATGAAAGTGTGAAGGATGGCAGGGTAACCTCCACAGTCAAGGGGATTTAGATCACATTTGATGCAAAGGAGCTGAGAGATTCTGAATATCCCTGCTAAGGGATATGACAATTACACTAGGCAAAATGGCCCAGTCTCGATGGAATGGCCTCATCTATCAACATCACCAGATTCTTTTGTGAAAATGAGAAGGAACTTGAGCCAAGGCCAATGTTCAAAAGTGAAATGCAGCCCTAGAACAAGCTACTCTTCGAATTTGTGATTAAGTTTCTGTTGCCAAGACAGGAGCGTAGACACATCGCCTGTTACATGGACTTAACACTTATGGAGTGCCTGTACAGGGGAAAGCAGATTAACAGGCCAACTTTCATCATCCAGCTCTTGGACAGAGTTGTAAATGGAACCAAAGCACACGCTATTCCTTATGGCTTTATTCTGACAGCTGTGCTTGCCCAGTTTGCGGTTCCTGTGAAGAAAGCTGAGATGGATATTGCTAAGGATTATTTTGGGAAGAAAAATTTGCTGACATGTGATTATATTGTCAATGTTCCTGAGGATGAACCTGGTTCATCTAGGAAGCAGCCAGTCAATAGCAAAATAAGCTTATCGGTGCAGGAAGGAGAGATAAAGGATGCGGAGGTCCTTCGATTGAATTCTCGCCTTCATGAGGTTGAAGCTGAGCGGGATACTCTCAGATCTGAACTAGCCAAGGAGATAGAGAAAAATGAAGGTGTTCTTCAACAAATTCTTTCTCTCCATCAAGAAAAGACCCAAACCTCATCTACTCCTTCCCAACCTTAGGAATTCCAGAGCTACCAAAAGCCCTCTTTTGCCCAGTTGTTCTATTTTTTATTTTTTTTGTTATTTTTGCTCATGGTAGTGACTGCTTTAGTTTTTTTGTATGGTGCTTGACTTACATACTAATCAATGAATTCTGCTGTTTTTCTTATTGACTTGTCTCAGTTTCTTAGATAGCTTACATTTATTGGCTTCTTTTGATGACTAATCATGTTTGCACCTGGAGTTGCCTCAATGGCCATGAGTAATTGTTAACAACTCTAGTAAGTTTATCAATTTTCAAATATTCGATGATGCCAAAAGGGAGAAGATATGTGATTTTTCAAAATTTCAAAAGTTGTGATATTTATAACCAAATGAACCTGGTTTCTCCATGATAAATGCTTAAAATCATACAAAGTGTATGAAGTTTATACAGGGTTAAGCACAGAGTTTATCATCATCAAAAAGGGGGAATTTGTTGACGCAAGTCACTGCATGGTTTTCAAGATTGAGCAGTGCCTACCCAGTTGAACCAGGTCCATCAGGGCAAACATTTCGAACGAACCAACTGGCACAAGAACCATACATGCACAGGAGATAAACATGATCTGTGAATTATCCATGAACTAAGAGGTTGTCTCCTAATGCGAAAAGGCTGAAAACTGATAAGGGGTTAGAGTTCGAGTTAAGCAAGGACAGAAATAAAGGAAGGAAGTTGAGACAAACACAAACACTTCCACCAAGGAAGAGTTGCATTAGAACTAACCAACAACATCTTAACTTCTGGCGCTATATAATGTTGAAGTATTCCTACTGAAGAATTATTTGCACACAGACAGAATTGAAGCAAGAACTGAAGGCAAAATTACCAGAGAAATTTTGCAACTAGAATCCTTGTGCGATACAAAGGCTACTGACCAGCTAGAAGAACCAGTTCCGTCTGTTTGTCTTTCGAGTCTTGTTGGTTTTAGTAGGTCGTTTAATATTGTATCTTTTAGCTTTATTAGAAGTAATTGTAATAGGTACGCGTTGTTCAAGTTAGAGTTAACTTCAAGCTTGTCGCAATTAGCTTGTGGCGTGTTGTTACAAAGGGATTAGATTTAGTCCTTAGGTTTGCAAAAGAGTTTATTTTGTAAATGTTGTTTGGCTCGGAGTTGTAGTGAAGAGTTTGGGAAAATCCTACTGAGGAGTAGGTCGTGGTTTTTCACCTTTTGAGCCAGGTGTTTCCACGTAAAAATCTCTGTGTTTGTTACTTTACTGCATTTATTATTTCGCACTAGTAGAAGTTGGAACACCAAGAAGAACTAGGTTCTTCTATTGATACTGCACTCGAAAAATTGGACACCACACAAATCACCTCCCCCCTCTTATGTGGTATTGACGTATAAAACATCACTCAAGACAGCATTGACATCATCACTAGTTCTAGTGTTACCTTCCGGTTCTGGGATATATACGGTTTATTGTGATGTTTCATGCGTTGGTTTGGGTTGTGTGTTGATGCAGGAGGGGCGAGTTATTGCATATGCTTCACGGCAGCTGAAAGTTCATAATCTGGAGTTGGCGGCGATTGTTCATGATATTATGATTTGGAGGCATTACTTGTATTAGGTGCCTTGTGAGGTTTATACAGATCACCGCAGTTTGCAGCACTTATTCAAGCATAGGGATCTCAATTTGAGGCAGCGCATGTGGCTTGATTTGCTGAAGGATTATGACATCACCATTCTTTATCATCCGGGCAAAGCGAACGTGGTAGCAGATGCCTTAAGCAGGAAGGCGGAGAGTATGGGTAGTTATTCTTTCATTTCAGTAGAGGAAAGACCTCTAGATTTGGACATTCATTCCTTGGCTAATCACCTGGTGAGGTTGGACCTTTCCGAGCCCAGCCGGGTTCTTGCATGTGTGATGGCTCAGTCTTCATTATTGGGGGAGATCAAGACTCGACAGTATGATGATCCGCACGTGGTGGCCCTCCGGGAGACAGTGGTTAAGGGTGGTGCCAAAGAGGTTTCTATTTGCGAGATTAGTGTTTTGAGACATCAGGGTCGCTTATGTGTCCCTAATGTTGATGGCCCGAGGGAGATGATTCTAGAGGAGGCTCACAGTTCACGGTATTCTATACATCTTGGTGCTACGAAGATGTAACGTGACCTGAGGCAGCACTACTGGTGGAGACGGATGAACAAAGACATAATGGAGTATGTGGCTAGATGTCTAAATTGATACTAGGCTAAATATGAGCACCCGAGGCCAAAAGGCCTACTTCAGCAGATGTTTATACCAAAGTGGAAATAGGAGCGCATCACTATGGACATCGTTGCTGGGTTTCCTCTGACCTTGCGGAAGGTTGATGTTGTTTGGGTTATTGTGGACAAGTTGACCAAGTCGGCACATTTCATTCCAGTAGCTACCACTTACACTTCTGAGAGGTTGGCCCAGATCTACATTCGGGAGATAGTTTGGTGGCACGGTGTGCCCGTGTCCATTGTATCAAATCAAGGTCGTCAATTCACCTCGCACTTCTAGAGGGCCGTACAGAGTGATTTAGGCACCCGGGTAGAGCTCAGCACATCATTCCACCCTCAGACCGACGGGCAATCGGAGCGGACAGTTCAGATATTGGAGGACATGCTCAGAGCATATGTGATTGACTTTGGAGGATAATGGGACCAGTTCTTGCCTTTGGCCGAGTTTTTTTATTATAATAGTTATCAGTCTAGCATTGAGATGGCTCCATTTGAGGCCTTGTATGGTCGGCGATGTCGATCTCCCATCGGGTGGTTTGAGCCTGGCGAGGCTAAGCTATATGGCACCGATCTGATGAAAGATGCTTTCGAGAATATGAAGTTACGCGGATAAGAAGGCGTGTGATGTATCATTTATGGAGGGCGAGAAGGTTCTGTTGAAGGTCTCGCCGATGAAGGGTATTATGAGGTTTGGGAAGAAGGGAAAGTTGAGTCCGAGATTTATAGGCCCATTTGTGGTGTTGAGGCGAGTTGGGGAGGTTTCTTATGAGCTTGCTTTACCTCCCAGTTTATTAGGGGTTCATCCGGTCTTTCATGTGTCCATGCTCCGGAGGTATCACGCCGACTTCTCTGACGTGGTAGATTTCAGTACGATTTAGCTAGATGAGAGGTTGGGTTATGAGGAGGAGCCAGTTGCTATCATTGACAGGCAGGATCGCTATTTGTGGTCTAAGAGGGTTTTCGTCGTAAGGGTCCAGCGGAGGGGACAACCAGTCGAGGAGGCGACTTGGGAGTCCGATGAGGACATGCGGAGCAGATATCCACACTTATTCAGCACTCCAGGTATGATTCTAGACTCGTTCGAGGATGAACGTTTGTTTAAGAGATGGAGAATGTAACGACCCGACCGGTCATTTTGTGTTCTAGGACCCCGTGCACCTAAATGAGACTCCCCGTAGTTGCTTTTACTGATTTATGACATGCGGGGACTGGTGGTTGGAGGTTTGGACGAGTTTGGAGTAGTGTAAGAACACTTAGTTCCTTAAGGTTGGACTTAAAGTCCAAGTTTGACTTCAGCCAACATTTCGAGTAAACGACCCCGGAATCGAGATTCGAAGACTCTGGTATGTTCGTATGATCATTTCAGGCTTGGGCGTGTGTTCGGAACGGGTTTTGGACGTCTCGGGAGCGTTTCGGCACTAAATAGTGAAATGAGAATGTCCTTAAGTTCAAAATGAGGTTTAGAATGTGTTTTTGTGTTATCGAGGTTCGAACGGAATTCCGAGATCGGGAATAGTTTCGTTATGTCATTTATGACTTGCTCGCAAAATTTGGTGTTATTCCGAGTAGTATAGGTATGATTCGGCATGTTGAGAGCGAATTCAGAAACTTGAAGTTCTTAAGTTTGATTCAATAGGTTTTGAGGTGTGATTTTAATATTTAGCGTTGTTTCGGGCATTCCGAAGGCTCGAGCGAGTCTGTATTATGATTTAGGACTTGTTGGTATATTTGGACGGGGTCTCGGGTGGGCCCAGATGCCATTCGGGCATCGACCGAGGCAAAAACTAGCCTAAAATGACTGCTGGTGCAGCAAATCTGGTGCGACCGCACCTGCGGAGGTAAAGTCGCATGTGCGAGACCACCCTTGCGGTCCCAGTCTCGTAGGTGCGACTCCTGAGTGAGTTGCCAATTTTCTCAAGTGCGGACCCCTTTCCGCAGAAGCGGAGCCGCAGGTGCGAAACCAGGCCCACTTCCCCTTTCTCCGCAGGTGCAAGATTTTTCTCGCAGGTGCGGTCCTCGAGCCACAGGTGCAAAAAGCCTGTAGGCAGTTCACTTCGTTTTAAACATGGGACTTAGCCATTTTTTAACACTTTTCTTCATTCTTAGGCGATTTTGAGAGCATGCAAGGAGGGTATTCGACCTAGCTACTGTTAGGTAAGTAATTCCCACTATGAATTTAGCTTATTACTAGAATTGTTAGGTAGATTAATACCACAATTAGTTGAAACCATGGGTTAGAGTAAAAACCTAGGTTTTTGACAAAAAAAGTTAAATTACGAACAATTTTGTTGAGGAATCAAAAAAAAAAACTATATAATATTGATCTTAGGCTATGGGTTATAGTTTCCTTCAAAAATTTCCGGAATCCGAGCATGTGGGCCCGGGGACGTATTTTGGGATTTTGAAATTTAGGTTGTAATAATCACTTAAATAGGGAAATTTCATACTATTGAGTATATATTGATTTATTTATGCAATGTTTGACTAGTTTCGAGTCCTTGGGCGACGAATTTGGAGTTTGGGCGCATTCTTGACCCGGGAAGTAGACTTGACGTGAGATAAGTCTCCTTTCTAACCTTGTAAGAGGGAATTTTCCCCATACGTGAATTAAATGATTATATGTTATTGTTGTGGGGGACTACGTACATGTGAGGTGACGAGAGCTCGTGCGTAGGGACTATTATTGTTATGTCCGGATAGTTAGGCCCACACCATGCCATGTGAATTCCATTAACTTGAGTTATATGCTTTGTAAAATCATTGTATGCAACTTTGTTTTTAAGAAAACCGAGAATTTGATGTTTTAAAGGAATTGTTATTTGAAAAGAATTGAAAGAAATATGTTGTGTTTGCATACGACCGCTTCGCAATGTATATCCCACGAGCGGAGTGATTATTTCCCCTACTCTCATGGGAGCGGGTTGTACGCCACGACAGGTTGATAGATGCATCTATGGTTTGCGTCGTTCGACCTTTCAGTAGTGCACAATTATTATTATTATGTTGGCCCAGGCCGGATGTCCATATTCCACTATGCACATGCTATTTTCCTGATATTTTTTATGATTGTTGAGTTGTAGATTATTCTGGAGGATCAAACTGAAAACTTGTAAATTTATGCTTCACTACATATTTTGATTTTATTACGATTGGATATTTATTTTCTTACTATCCATCCTTACTTGTTGTCCTCTTTTAAATTATCATCTAAATACACTGTTTGGACCCTAGTAATTGTCAATTCGACCTCTAGTCACTACTTCTTCGAGATTAGGCGGGATACTTGCTGGGTACATATTGTTTATGTACTCATGCTACGCTCTATACTTTATTGTACATGTTCTGAGGAAGGGGCATCTGGGTTCCAGTCCGGAGCTCGTTCTTGAGTTTTACTGGTCGAGGTTTCACGTTGAGCTGCTCTTCTTGGCGATTTCCAGCAACACTTTGGAGCTATTCTTT
Source organism: Nicotiana paniculata (assembly GCA_005239505.1). Taxonomy (NCBI): domain Eukaryota; kingdom Viridiplantae; phylum Streptophyta; class Magnoliopsida; order Solanales; family Solanaceae; genus Nicotiana; species Nicotiana paniculata. The sequence continues at coordinate 34,478 of ML360617.1, forward strand.
TGTTATTTCTGTCTATACTTACTCAGACAGTAGGACAAACTTTCATTCTTTCGATATTATTCTACTACATGCCTGTAGACTTGTGACACTAGTTCCCGGCACTCACACGCTAGTACACTTAATTTTGGGATGTAATCATTAATTATGACTTCATGATTATTTATTATGCGTAAAATTGGCCTAAGTTATCCGTTTCTACTTAATGTCTCAAAACTAAGTTAAGCAAGTGTTGAAAAATGTTTTGCTAAACTACCTGAAATCACTAGTAGATAATGGTTGGCTTGCCTGACGGCGGTGTTGGGCGCCATCGCGAATGAGTTAGGATTTGGGTCGTGAAATACTGGGTATTCTTAAAGGTGTCACCTATGAAGGGTTTGGTGAGGTTTGGAAAGAAAGTCAAACTTAGCCCACGGTATATTGGGCCTTATAGGATCATTCGGAAAGTGGGCCAAGTAGCTTATGAGTTAGAATTGCCCTCGGAATTGGAGTCTGTCCATCTGGTTTTTCATGTATCTATACGGAAGTGCATTGGATATCTTACTCGATTGGTGCCCTCGGATGATGTACAAATTACATAGGACTTGTCATACGAGGAAATTCCAGTTTTCATCCTAGACCGACAAATCCGCAAGCTACGGAATAAGGAAATAGCCTCCGTGAGGGTTTTATAGAGAAGCAAGAATGTGGAAGAGATGACGTGGGAAGCGGAGGAAGAATGAAGTTTGAATACCCCCACATATTTCAAACTGAAGATATGGCTCGAGGTGGGATACCTCAGCACAGCTCTATTCAGGGCAGTAGCTCATCAGGTAAGCGCTCATTCTAACTCTCAGAATTTATAATAGACAGTTGTGTGAAGCCAAGTGTTGCTATTTATAGAAAGTGGACATGTGTGGCATGTATAGTATGTTTTCTGGCAGCGTACACGTTGGTTTTAGTCTAGTCTACGGAGGAGACTCTGGAAAACTTCACCAAAGTATCTAAGAGTAAACATTCGAGGACGAATGTTCTAAGGGGGGGAGGATGTTACGTCTCGCATTTTGGTACATTAATTTTTACACATAAGTTAATCGACGTAAGTTCGGGAATAGAGTTATTTTGGGATTATAAGCATTATGATGTTTCAAATACGTCATGAGTAAAGTTCGTGAAGGAGAGAAGGTAAGCAAATAGAAGAAAATAGGTTTCGTCGAAGTCTTGCAATTTGGGATAAAATACGGTCCAAGCTATAATACCCCGTATTTTATGTACTAGTGTCATACAAGGTATCATATGACCACGATAGTATGATGTATGAGGTGTATTAAAAATGAGTAGTATTTTAAGTAAGTTGAGATAATTCTTAATTAAGTGCGTAATTGGTTAATTATTGTGTAATGGGATATTACCTAATTAATTAGGGATATATATATGACTAAGTGGCATGATGTGGCAGTCCCTCCATTCAAAATAAGTGACTAATGATCTTGAATAAAAGGTGGCATCATAAGTGATATACATATGATTACGCGTAAGCCATTTAGTAGTTGGCTTCATTGGACTTAAAGTAACAAAGTAAGAGAACTTATAACATTTTCCTAATTCAACCATTTCAAACAGACGCTACACTCAATCTAGCAAGTTTCTGTAAGAAATCTTATAACATTTCCCTGGTTCAACCTTTTCAAACATACGCTACACTCAATCTGGCAAGTTTTCAACTAAATTTCTTGCAACAAAACAATTCCAACGAGAAATTATTAGCACCTTTGCAACGAAAGTTTTTGCGATTCTAAAGGAGTACGGTGCAACCTTTTCAAAGAATATCATACGGATTTTTTCTTACTCCAAGTATGTTAAGGCTAAGCCCTTCCTTCATTTTGGCATGATCTCATAATTACACGAGTTTGATAACGAGGCACAAAGAGAAATTCATATTCCGGAATTTATGTATATTTTCCTAGCCTTGTAAGTTACAATATTCTCCTTATCAGGACTTTATGTTCAATTGAGTATTATCTTCTTCGAGTCAAGAGATCAGAGAATCTATATATACAGTTGATGCGTGGCTAGAATTCATGATTTTAAGCATTATATACCTTGCATTTTATGTGCTTTAATGATAAAATACACGTCGTATGTGCCTAATGGGGTTTATTTTATGTGTAGGTGAATTAGAAATGGAAACGGGGCTAAACGGATGCAAATACGTCGAAAAATACGCGAAAGGGGACACCTGGGCGATAGCCGGGCGACAGAGCCAAACAGCCTGACCCAGGCTGGCCTTAGCCAGGCGTTAGAGCCCAAGCGCCAGGGGGTGCCTGGCATTAGACAGGCGTTAGAGCCCAAACGCCAGGGGGTGCCTGGCGTTAGCCAGGCGTTTGGGATGAAACGCCAGGGTCCCCAGTCGGCCAGAAATCGAGTTTTGACGGGTTTTAAATGTTTCCAAG
>ML360619.1:0-97453 GCA_005239505.1 Nicotiana paniculata
GAACAAATAGAGAATAATCAATAAAAATATATTAATATCAAAAGAAATTCATCCCCAACGGGTCTACCAAAACCCTAGATTAAAAACTTAGCTACTCATGTTTAGACGAATCAAAACTAAAAACAATTGCATAATTGAAATATAAAGTAAGAAATACTAAATGTAGAAATCGATGTTTGTCACTTCTATGGTATTTTCTCCTTGTATTCTCTTCTCTACTTTGATTCACGAAAATCCCCCTGTAATTGTGTTTTGGGAGTCTATTTATAGGTTTAGGGTGAACCCTAACCGTGTAGGAGATGTCTATTTCACTTGGGAAACACTTAAACCCGTCAAAACTCGGTTTCTGGCCGACTAGGGATCCTGCCGTTTGGTGGCTAACGCCAGGCAAGGGCTGGCGTTTCAGCCCTAACGCNAATCTCTATTTCACCTACACATGAAATAAACTCCATTAAGCACATAACAAGTGTAATTTTATCATTAATGCACATAAAATGTAAGGTATATCACATGTTAAACTATGCATTTTAGTCTCGCATCAGTCATCGTCAACAATCTAAAGAAGCAGCTAGATAAATCCAAAGGAAACTGGCCTGATGAGTTACTAGCGGTACTATGGGCATAAAGAACAACTTCAAAAATAGCCACGGGAGAAACTCTGTTCGCACTTGTTTATGGCTCACAAGCCTTAATACCTGTGGAGATTGGCGTGCTAAGAATAAGGTTCTCAATAGCCATGGAGGGTGAAAAAGACGACGAATTAAGGACCAACCTGGACCTGCTCGAACCACGGAGAGAAACAACATTGATACGGATGGCAGCTCAAAAACAAATCATAGAGCGTTATTACAACCGTAAAGCTCATCTCAGGTACTTTAAGATTGGGGACTTCTTCCTCAAAAAAGTCTTTCAATCAACGAACGAAGCAGGTGCAGGAAAGCTAAATCCAAACTGGGAAGGACCTTACAAAATTTGAGGCATAGCTGGGAAAGGCACCTATGAGTTGGAAGTTATGGGCAGCAGAGTTATACCAACAAGCTGGAATGCCATCCATCTAAAGAAGTATTACTTCTAAAATAAAATAATACCCCCTGTCATGTATCACACGTTCGATTTTATTTTGAAAATTTAAAAATATTTACTAACTTTTTTAGATGATAGGAACAAAGCTAACCCATCACCAGATGATGAAATTAGACATGCAAAGACGCGAGGAAATAACAGAATTCCCGGTCTAGGGTTACACTTCTGATGGACGTTTTAAAAGGGTTAAGCAGCTATCATCTAAAAAACTATATACCTTTGAGTCCGAAATGCTTTTCCTTTTCAGTAAAAGGACCACAAGGAAGGAATAATCAAGTGCTCGAGATTTAATTCTTCAAAGCTCAAACACTTGGGGGACTATACAGTATGGAAGGCTAAGACGAAGCAAAGAAGACTATCAGAAAGTCAAAAGCTCGAGCCTGAAGACTCATCTACCCAACAAGACAAGTGACACGAGCAGAATCGAAAGAAATCAAAAAATCAAAAGAGCCATCCAAATACAAAGCATAATACAAAAAGCAAAAACCTTCGAATATATTCAGGTTGAAAGGCAAAATATTAGTCACGAGAAAGAAATGTACATGTTTATACTTATTCAAAGTTGTTGTAAAAAAACAGATAGGGGTAAAAGATCATCATCAATGTACTCATTAAAAAAACTGTTGTCAAATAAAATAGTTATGGATGAAAATATCTAAATCCTTGTATTCATTCAAGAAACTGTTATCAAATAAAAACAGTTACGAATAAGAAAATATTTCCCTCGTACTTATTAGAAAACTGTTTCCCAAAACAGTTGCGGGTAAAAACCCCAATCTTTATAAAAACTGTTACTAATAAAAAATAGTTGTTTCCTTGTATTAATATTGAAAAGCCGTTACCTATGAAAAACAATTACGAAATACAAGAGTATATCAAATTTGTTAAACAAAAATAGTTGCAAGCATGAGTTTTAGACGATAATCAAACACATGTAAAATGTCATGGAAGTTCAAACAAAAAAAACTTTCCTTGGAAACATTCTTAAACATGTGTAAAATTCCTATCACTCTATTGCATTATCATGAAGTTGAGACGTCTTCTTCATGCAAATTATAAAGGGTCCTCTTCCATAAACTATGCCTATTACAAACAGGCACATATTTAATATGACACAGTGCCTATAACAAAAAAGGTACGAGTAGTCTAAAGCATTCCACATGCAAAATTCGAAGGTAAAACTAAAACCACGAAAAGTGAAGCATGTAAAAGACTTAAAGAGTGAAACAGAAACTCAACAAAAGTCGAACTAACATTTATATATTAAAAAGGCTAAAACTAAGTATTAAATTATACTTAGCCGTATAAAATTTGTATATGCATTGTGGTGCCCCTAAGTTGTCATTTGGGGACTTTCTGGAAATCCAAATTTATCCCTGATGGAACTGAGGGTAACCACCAATTGATACAAAGAGAGCAAAAAAGGGGATAAACCAACTAAATCTTTTCAAGAGAGGGGTTGACTTCAAAGGCAGAAGGAGCGGGAGCAACTACGCATGAAGAGGCATGAGCAGCTGGAATCTCACCATCAGGTGAAGAGAGGTTATGACCTTGTTGATCCTTCTCCATGGCTTCCTTAGTTTTGGCTATTTCAGCACTAAGGTCAAAACCCTCTTGACTCATTTCCATCAATGTGTCAAGGCGAGAATTCATATACGCCCAGCTCACATCGACAACAACCACCTCTTCCAAATATTCATAAACCTTTTCCCATACTTGAAGCTCAGCTCTCAATCCATCCTTCTCCGCTTTCGCAGCTTCATGGGCGGCCCTTAATGGTACAATTCACTCCTATAAAGTTTGAGATTTGTCTAAAGCCCTACGAAGGTCTTCTTGAGTACGACTGAGTGATTGCACGAGATCGCCTGAGTATTCCTCCTTCTGCCCCAACAAGTTCTTCAAGTCTCTAATCTCCTCTGAGGCACGGGACAACTGCTCCCCGAATGAAGACTCCAGAACACTCTTATCTTTATCAACCTAACTGCAAGAAGCCCTCTCCACTGCCAGTTCTGCTGCCATGAGTCTCATCTGCCGGTTCAAGGTACTCCTTTCCTCTTCTAAAGTATCCACGTCAATCCTTAGGCTATCATATTGTGCTCCCCAATTATCAGCAATGTCCTGCAACTCTTTTGTCTCTTGATCCGTGTTTGAAATACTCTTCATAAGCTCCATGCATATAAGGTTAATCTACATGAAATAAACCAGTCAGATATGGAAAATTTCATATACGAGAGTGAAAGAGGATAACTTGCATCATACCTTCACAGAAGTATGCACGACCTCATTGGCCCATGTAAGAGCACCGTGGCTGGCTAGCTTTGCTTTCTCAAAGGGACCTATCAAAGGCTTGAGCCACACTTCCGGCTCACACATTTTCTTGAAAAGATTCTCCTCAGCTCGAACCTCTATTACCACCTGCCGCATCTCTCTACTGGAAGACCATACTTCCCTAACGAAAGGCATGGAAGCAGGCAGAGATGGAACAACAACAGGCATATAAGGTTGAAGAGTTGGAGAAGCCACAGGAAAAGCAGCAAGCACAAAGGGTTGAAGAGTAGAGGAAGTTACAGGCAAAGCAACAGAATTAGCCAAAGGAACAGATAAGACAACCTCTCTCAAAGAAGAAGGAAAGACAACAGCCAAAGGGACATCGTCAGGAGCAAGATCAACACCCTCATGAATAGGGGAATGTGAAACATCATCAAGGACAGGAGGCTCAATCACAGACACGGAAGGCAAGGTTAAGGCTGTAAGCTCATAAGCTAAAAGCACTCGCCTTCTCCGTGGCCTGTTCACTAAAGGACCCTCTTCTTCTTCTTCTTCTTCTTCTACGGAATGAGACTCACTAATCTTCCTCTTCGAGGAAGATGAACCAACAATAATTTACTGGGCGTGAGCCAAGGACATCTTCGGGATAGATGAAGAGGACACCCCATGAGCAGAGAACCCTATTAAAAGGGAAAATGTTAAATGACAAAAGAAGAGACTCGAGTAAGGAATGAAGCAAGAACAAGAGCTTCACTTACCGTGGGTCTTTACTTGCCAAACATACCTCTCAGCGAGGTACTTCCAAGATATTTCTTCTTAAGGAGCAACAGACAATATTCATGATTGCTGAGAGAAGAAAGAACAGATACGGTGTTAATAAAACATCTCAAGTCAAAACGAGTAAAAATAAATGTGAGCTAAAGCATAGTCATGTGAGCAATTCCAATTCTCAGGGAAGGGAAGATTTTCTTCATCCACTAAACCAACAGTGGTTACAGCAACATACCGGAGGTACCAACCCCTATCCTTATCATCTCCAGGGGTTACCAACACTCTTTTGCTTCTAGCAATCAGAGTGAAAACCTCTTCACGAAATAAGGTAGGAGATTAGAGATGATAAAGATGATTGAAAGTTAAAGGAACCGAGGCTAAAGAAGCAAAACTCCTAAGACATACGACAACTCGCCATACAAGCGGACCAACTTGTCCTAAGCCGATATTGAAAAAACGGAAAAACTCAATTATAACTGGGTCAATGGGGTGTCTAAACCCTAGAGTAAAAGCATACATATAAACAAATGAATATCCCATATTGTAAGACGTTATTATTTGATTACTATTCAGAATATAGACAGGAAAGTCAGACCTCCAAAAGCACTCCTTACGAATAAGGGAAATTTGACCCTCAGTTATAAGGGTTGAATATCTTTCGACACTTTCAAGAGAAGAAGGTTGATCTACAAGAACTTGACTATCCCTAGCAAAAACAAACTCAACAGGGATAATTTCATCGACTCCAGGTTCACGAAGGTGTTCTCCTTTACCTCTAGACAGAGATCGAGAAACCCTAAACCTTGGAGAAACTAGAGATCTAGTGGAAGAATAAGGAATATCTGAGGAGAAGAGGAGCCCCTCGAAGGAGTGGATCCTAGAATTCTAAGTCTACCGCCCCTAAGACTCCTAGTCGAAGCAAAAAAGACAAAGTTAGAAAAGTGTTTGTGGAAGCAAAGAAAAGAAGAAAGGTATTTATACTTGAGGGAAACCATCAAACATAGGAAAAAAAGAAAAATAATGATGAAAATTCATAATTGAAGATGACACATCGGGACTAGCACAGCCGCAAAAAGTTCTAAAAGGTCTCGAGTAAATGCAAAACCAATCCGAAAAGGACATGTGATATGAGCATTAAATGGAAATGACAAACAACGCCTATGGTGCAGAAAATGATACAATGATTCGAGGAAAAGCGACAGCAATATTCCCGCAAAAGATGAATATCCACTTACCAAATATTAATCGTTAAATATATGGTAAGTGGGGGGACTATCTATATTGGTAAAAAAGAGTTTCACACATAAGCCAGCTTTTGACAACTCAGCAAGTCACATGGACACAGGAAAACACGACAGCTGGATTATTTGGAGAGGTACGACACAAAGAGGCACGGTTCAGTAAACCCTCGAGCTTATCATCCACGGGAAACTCAACTTGATCAAAAAAGGAGAGAGGCACGGTCAGAATGAATCTAGACAAAGCTACGGGTAGATTCAAAGACCCACAATTGATTACTCGAACGTTATTTAACCGTACCCCAATTACCGTTATCATTTGTAACGCCTCATTAACATCATAATTAGTCATTAATGAGAAACCATACCAACAGTTGTATGTTAGAAGAATATCCTATATAAGTGAGGGGAATACAACTTGTAAAGGCATCTGATTCTCAAATATAATTGACTTCTATTTTCTATATTTTTGCAATATTGTATATTATCCATTTTTCTCCATTTCTTTGATTATCAGTAACCCGTATTCTTCTTAAAACTAAGCTTTAGTCAAAGGGTCTAATTCTTTGGTTAAACAATTATGATGATCCTCATTTGTGTGTCCTTGAGTTATGCCTGTGAAATTTGGTAAGAAACGGAGGTCATTTGACGTGATTCAGACGCGTAGTTGTGAAATTTGAAACTTTGAAAGTTCTTGAGATTTTCCTTTGAATTTTATGCTAAATTTGTTGTTTAAGATGTTATTTTAGCGATTTAATTGCATGAGTAAGTCCGTAGGATCTTTTGAGGTTGTGTGCATGTTCGGTTTGGAGCCCCGAGGGCTCGGATGAGTTTCAGATTGGTTTCGGGGCGTTTAGACTTAGGAAATCACTGCTAGTGCACCAGTTCTGGTGTGCCCGCACCTGCGAGCCTAGCGAGTTCACAGGTGCGGAACTTCAGCCACAGGTGCGGTCCAGCACAACCTGCCCTCTTTCAACAGGTTTGACAAGTTCCCGTAGAAGCAACTCCGCAGAAGCGGATAAACCTCCGTAGGTGCGGCCCTCAGTGGCCTTGCCCATTTCCGCAGGTGCGACCAATTTTCCGAACCTGCGCAAGCGCAGGTACGAGAGTTGGGTAGTGTGTTTTAAGTTAGAGCTTTAGCCATTTTCTTTTTCAAATCTTCACAAAAAATAGACGACTTAGGGTGATTTTTCTCCAAAGATTTTCTTCCTAAATCATAGGTAAGTGTCCATTCACCAATTTCTTTCAACTCTCTTATATTTTTCATCAACTTTTATCAAACATTCTAGGGTTTTAATGGTAGAAAATTGGGGATTTGGGTAAAGTTAGGGATTTTTGTATAATTGGAATTTAGACCTCGTTTTGGAGTCGGATTCCGAAACTAATTACACATTCTGGATCGTGGGTGTACGGGTAATCGATTTTTGGTCTGAACCTCGTGTTTTGACCAAGCGCGCTCGGGGTCTATTTTTCACTTTTGAGGAAGAATGATAGAAAACCTATAATTAAGCATTGTGGTTGAATTATTTAGCACTTATTGATATTATTAAGATAATTATATTTAGATACAATTAATCGTAGGTGAATTCCAAAGGGAAAGCGGTAATTGAGGCTTGAGTTTGGTCATGGAATTCGAGGTAAGTGTTTGTCTTAACTTTAGCTTGAGGGAATAGGTATCGTGTCTTATTTGCTACGTGTTAGTATAAGGTGCACCATATAGGTTTGGTGACGAGTATCTATACGTTGGTGTCAAGCATGCCGTGAGTCGAATATTGTGATTTATGTGATTTTTCATTAAGCATTACTTGAGTTTAATTTGATATTTTCCATGTTGGTGGTATTTCTTAGTATTGAGAATTGTTGACTATTGGTTCAAGTTAACAATTATTACGTTATTGATTTGTTTGGGTGAGGAAGAGTGGTAAAGCACGAAGGGTGATGCCGTGCCGCTTCGTTTGATTTATTGTGAGGCTGAGCGTAAAAGAACGAAGGGTGATTTCGTGCCGTAATATGATATTAAAAGAACAAAGGGTAATGTCGTGTCGTTTTTATTAATTTATTGTGAGGATGAGAGTAAAAGAATGAAGGGTGATGTCGTGCATTCTATTTATTATTTGGTGAGGATGAGAGTAAAAGCACGAAGGGTGATGTCGTGCACTTGTTTTTGTGCTGTTATTTCTGTTGCTTAAATTGATATCGAAGCTTTACTGATTATCTCCATTAGCTGATATTTCCTCCCCTCATCATGTCCCCCCTTTCCTTGTATTTAGCTGCTTAATTCTTGTTGTTATTATTTTCTCCGTATGTGATTAAACTACACATGTTTAGTTGGTTATCGTGTCCTACCCTCGTCACTACTTCACCGAGGTTAGGCTCGACACTTAATCAGTACATGGGGTCGGTCGTAGTGATGCCACACTATACACTTTTGTGCAGACCCCGGTACTGGACTCTTCCGACCTTAGATCAGGGTTGCTGCCTTAAGTCCAGCAGAGACTCTGAGGTAGTTTTGCAGACGTCTACATGACTTGGCGTCCCCTCCTATTTCATTTCTATTATGTTCTTATTTACTTTTGAGACATATGTGTACTTATATTTTGTTCAGACTCCTATTTGTAGTTTTCATAGACAGTCCGTGAGATTGTGACACTTGTTTTGGGAGTACTTTGGTTCTGGATTTTGTATTAGTATTATATCAAACTGTTGAATCATGTTATCTCGTATTTTATATTCTGTGGTTTTATTATAAAGTCTTGTAAAATTGTTAAAGATAAAGGAATAAGGTACTTAATCAGTAATGTTGGCTTGCGTAGCGAGTTCAATGTTAGGCGCCATCATGGTCCCGACGGTGGGAAATTCGGGTCGTGACAACAATAATAATAAAAAGATAAATAATAATAATAAAAAAAGTAAAGTTGGGTTGCCTCCCAACAAGCGCTTGGTTTAATGTCGCATCACGACATGAACTACTTTTTGCCTCCACCTTAAGCTTATGAATTGAACCCCAAGTTTTGATTCAAGCTTATGATTATGCTCCTGGGGTGGTGGAACAAATCTAACTAGCCCAAGGAAACTATGTACTATTTTGCACTTCTTGGACTTTTGATGAGGTATGTAATTCTAACTTTCTGGAAAGAAGAATTTCATAATGTAGGCACCTTGTTCCTCATTCCTTGACTCCTCAAGTGGCTCTGATGACTCTATTTTTATATCATCATCCAAACACAATGTGGATAGGTGCTTGGAGTGTGGACCAATGTGCTCAACTACATTAACATTGGGACTGTCTACTTCCTCAACACCCATGACACAAGAGTCAGCTAAATATGTATCATCAATGTCCTTGGTTGACTCTAACATTTCTTCTACAACATCGACATCCTCAAAATCTAGTTCAATTGATTGTTGGAGTTCTACTCTGACCTCCTCTTTTAGTACCTCGATTTTTGCATCTAATACATGATCCTTTTGGCTACTATCCACAAAATTGCCTTGCTGAGCATTAAAAGCTTCAACCACTTGACTCACTTGAGCCTCTAAGTTGCGAATAGTTGCCTCTTGCCTTTCTATCTGCAGTTGTTTCTTATTATTTTGTTCCAGAAAGCACTTTAACATATCTTTGATCTCCTTCAGGTGAGCTTCCCTGGGTTCTTTGTTCCTATTTACTTCACTAGAAAAAGTAGAACCATCGTAGCAAGAGATTAGGGGAGGATAAGAAATATACGCACAACCATGAAAGTGACCATCTTCACCACATATATCACACACATTCCACATATAAGATTGAGTGGTGCACATAACTCGCTCTTGGGAATATTTTCATAATTTTTGCAACGGGTGGTTTCCTCTACAATATGCATAAGGAGGATCAAAAGTAGAATTACAAACATCAAATCTCTCATAATTCCAAGATGCCATGTCTCTCAAGTCAAAAATAAAAATTTAAAAAATAATCAGATACAAGAAAATAAAAATAAAAGTTCAAATTCGCAACCTACAAATATGTACACCTACAGCTACATCGTTAGTTCCCCGGCAACAGCGCCAAAATTTGATCACACCCAACTATGCCTTATAAAAAAGATTAAACGGTCGCTGCAAATATAATTCAGTCTAAGAGTCCGGAGTCGAATCCCACAGAGAACTAACGTTTCGCCATAATTGTTCAATATCTCTAAGAAGACAAGCTTGAATAAATTTCTAAGTTATAAAGATTAAGATTCTTAAATCTAACTAATTAACTACGAAACTGAAGCAGTAAATTAACAACTAAAAATACAAAGGATTGGAGATTAAATTTAGGAGGTCTAGAGTGTGTCAAAAGTCCTCCAAATACCCATTTTCCATGTATATATACCAAGTAGGGTCAGGCACAAATAATTATACCTACTCCTACGCAAAAAGGGACAACTTTCCAGGAGAGGACATGCGCGGCCGCGCACTTTAACCAATATTCCCTGGGCTTTTACTCAGATTTCAAAGCTCCAAATCACTTGAATTCATTCCATAACATCTGCATAGCTCGAAATCACACCTAGAAGGAATAAAATATACGATTAGTGCAAAATAATAGCGATTAAAGCTCAAACTCAATTAAAGTGCAGTAAATTAGAGTGTAATAAGCGACTAAAACACGTAATTGTAGCCTATCATCAGTAAACTATGTATTTTGTCCTATTTTTATTTGGGAAACTAAATGTACTAATTGTAGTATACAAGGAATAAAATATACAGTTAGTGCAAAACACTAGCGATTAAAGCTCAAACTCAATTAAATTAGTAAATTAGAGTGTAATAAACGACTAAAACACGTAATTGATTATTTTTATTATAAAATCTCAGAGAACTTTATTTAAGTAAGAACTAATGGTGTAAAATATGTTTACACAATAAAATCAGTTATTAAGTAATTGGTAACAAATTTTTCTGTTGAAAACATAATCTTTATGATAATCATCAATTGGGGACATGGTAAAAAATCCTAAATACTTATGTATCAAATAAATAATTCCTAATAAGGCCGTCTGAACATGCAGTAATACTATCACATGTATTGGTGTTTGATGCTGCACATTAATTTTCCTTTTTTTTTTAAATTAAATTTGTCTTGAGGTGACCAAGGTTTTGCCTGGAGCCCTACCATATGTGTTAAAATAATGATTTCCATTCTTACATTTGAATACTCGTGGAATTAAATATTTTCATTATTTTAAAGCTCAATGAATTTGTTTAGTTTTGACTAACTGTTGTACTCTTCACAGTTCTTCTTCAATATATAGATAAGCTTTGGTCCTCACTCCTCAGGTGATAACATGATAAATAATAGGACAAAATGGATCCATAAATAACGGCCTTTAAGCTTTTAATGGCGAGAAAATAATCTTAAACGGGCATCTTAGTGATGGTTTATAGATAAAAATCGTGAAATTAATCCATTACTGCTCAATTCCAAATTAGAAACAATCTGTACACAAACAATCAATTTAGGATCGATGATGATTTGTGTGCAGTGCCAACATAATTAGTGGAGATATATCATGGTGCAAAGTTAAAAAAAGAAGTAAAGAGAAAACAAATGTTTATCTGTTTTTTCCACGTATAAGAATCAGAAACATTAATACTTTATTTAAAATTCAAGCTAGTTCTCTATAACATAGATCTTAGAATCTTTTTTCTTCATATATGTATCTACACAAACAAAAAAAATTGCAGAGAAACGAACATATTAAAAGCTAGGGTGTAATCACCATCAGTTAGAGACGCATTAAGTGGCATGTCCCTTGCCAGGATTTAGGATAGGGATACCTTTGACTGTAGCCATTTCAAGCATGTCGTCGTTTCTTTAACCAACTCGTTTACCACTATATTAGGTACGTTCACAATTTTATCCATAAAATTTATAAGACGTGCATGATTTTCTAACCATACGAGGCTATGATTAGAAAATCATACACATTTTTCAATTGTGACTGATATGATTGTGAAGAAACTTAATATAGTAGTAAACTCATTGGCTAAAGAAGTTGCGACATGCTTGAAATGCCAACAGTCGAAGGTAACTCCTAAGCCTAACCCTAGAGGGGACATGCCACTGGCTGCGCCACTTACTATCGGTGATCTAGAGCAATTCAATTTCAATATTTTCTTCGGCAATCTCATACCTAATCTTGAAGGCGTTGTTGGGATTAAAAAATTTGGGTTTTGATGAAGGTTATAGGGTTGGGGCAATTTTTGGGATAATTTTTATGTATCGCAGCTGTGAACCATTTATGAGACAAAAAACATAAAAAAGAAGATGAAATATGATCTCCAAAATGGAAGAAATGTACATAGAGGAAGTTTAAAATGCAATTGTGAGATGAAAACAAAGGAACAAAGAGGGGGGTTTTATAGTTGTTCCAAGGGGATATGGAAGAGTTAGAAAGAATCCAACAATTATGAAATATGGGAAACTTATAAATAACTTTCTATATTGTTTTACAATTAGATTCCAGAATTCAAAATCACACCTAACTTGACTAAATAACCTACCAAAACATAAATTTAATTTAGATAGTATGGCTAAATTATTTTATATCTCCATTTGTCCAATCAAAAATGTGTAAACCTTAAAGTTTTTTCCATATCTGTATATGCATAATACATTTGATAACGAATCCTAAATTTCTAGTCTACAACGAATAAATTTTCTGACTCAATATTCCAGTTAACATGATCATCATTTTGTTGATGAATGAATTATATAATCTTTTGTTTTTAGTTCTTCTTATAATTATTTATAGAGTTTTGTATTTTGATGGCTTTTCAGTTTTCATTTTATCTTTTATCTTGGGGAATTTAAATTTTTTTAATATTTGATAATGCGATCACATATTAGTGTTGATTAACAACAGCTTACCAGTAAATAACAGATATTTAAGTATCATGAAACCTTCATTTTAATTTATTTTAGTTATAAAACCTCACCAAATTTTCGCCTATTGTTGAATTAGGTGACAGATAACTTTTGGCCAAGGATGTTCTAAACAATCTGTAGTTCCAAAGAAATGACAAACATTTCATATATTTAAACATTCGGCAGTTTGAGGCTATGAGCAGCTTCACCTAAGGCATTATGATTTGTACGCATGGTCGGAATTGAATTCCGAGAGATTTGGAGTTGATTTGTAAAGAGAATTCTCATTTTTGAAGCTTTAAGTTGGAAGAATCGACTAAGGTTGGATCATTGAATAAATGACCTCGGAATCAGATTTGAAGGTTCCATCAGGTTCGTATGATGATTTTAGAGTTGGCCGTATGTTCGGATCGGGTTTTGGATGACCCGATAGCGCTTCAGTGTCTGTTGTGGAAGTTGGCATTTTGGAAGAAATTCATAAATTTGGGTTGAAATGCCTTTCAGTGTTATCGATGTCTGTTTGGGATTCCGAGTATGGGAATAGCTTCGTTGGTGATTCTGGTATTGGAAGCCCGATTGGAAGTAAATTCGGAGGTCCGTGTGTCATTTTGGAGTAATTTGGCTAAAGTTATAAATTTGAAGGTTTTTGAGAAGTTTGACCGTAAGTGGACTTTTGATATCGGGGTCAGATTCCGATTCCTGAAGTTGGAGTTGGAGTAGGTCCGTAATGTCAAATGTGACTTGTGTGTAAAATTTGATGTCAATTGGACGTGATTTGATAAGTTTCAGCATCGAATGTTGAAGTTCGAAGTTCTAAAGTTCCTTAAGCTTGAATTTGAGTGTGATTCATGGTTTTGGCATTGTATGATGTGATTTGAAGCCTCGAGCAGGTCCGCGTTATGTCTTGGAACTGGTTGGTACGATTGGACCGGGTGCCGGGGGCCTCGGGTGGTTAACGAATCGAAAATGGAATTTGAGGAAGGGCTGAAGCAACTGATATATGGTGCGATCGGCCTCACAGGTGCGAGGTCGCGGGTGCGAGCTAATGGTCACAGGTACGGTGTGGGCGAGAGTGAGAGAAGTATGGAGCGCAGGTGCAAGGGTATGTCCGCACCTGCGAAGGCGCAAATGCGAAAAAGAAGGGCGCAAGTGCGGCTTCGTGCTAGGCAGGAGGAATTCGCAAATGCGAGGCTTTAGTCACACCTGCGAGACCGCAGATGCGGCTGGTTGACCGCATGTGCGATATTCAGGCTGGGAGTGCCATTTTCATCACCAAGCATGAGGTAAGTGGTTTATACTAGTTTTTGGTTAAATACATGATTATATGTGGATTTGAACATGGAAATTTTTTTAGATTGTGGGGTTTTGGGTAGAAGACCTAGAATTTGTTATTTTGGACTATGACCTCGAATTTGGGCATGGAATTGGAAACAAAATATATATTTGATTTAGTAAAGTTATGGGTAATCATTATTTTTTTTAAAAAATTCAGAATCCAGGCACGTGGGCCTGAGGGCGATTTTTGTCAACTTTTTGACTGGGGTTAGAAATTGTTATAAATTGGATTATAATGGGTATTTGAGCATACATTATTGGGTTTGCATAATTATTGGTTAGTTTTGGGGCGTTGTGCATCAATTTGAGTCATCAGAAGGGCTTGGAAGCCGGTTATGGAACATCGGAGCGAGGTAAGCCTTCTTTCTAACCTTGTAATAGGGAATTGTCCCCACAGGTGAAATAATTAATTATGTGATACTATTTGTGGGGTCTACTATTATGTGCTACTATTTGTGAAATCACCTTCTAAAATCCATACTTTTACACATTTTGGTATTTTATTATTGGACCATTAGTAAGTGTCGAAGCCGACCTCTCGTCGCTATTTCTTAAAGGTTAGAAATGATACTTACTGAGTACACGTTGTTTTTGTACTCATACTACACTTGTTGTGAATTTTTGTTGCACATGCACATGTATGTCTAATGGCCTGGTCTGGAACAACGGCATGGTTGATACGGAGACATAGGTGAGCTGCACCTCTCGAGACGACCCGCAGCTAGCAGAGTCTCCTTCAGAGTATTGTAATGTATTTTATCTATTGTCCAATTTGTATTCCGGACAGTTATTGTATTACCTTTGTTTCCTAGAAATTGCTCATGCACTTGTGACACCTGGTTCCGGGATGACTATGGTATTTATTTAGCATTTGAATATTTTAAAGAAATCATTATTTACTCAGTGAAGTTCATTTTATTATTTAATGTAATGAAAAGAAATAATTTCAAAAATACTAAAATAAAAATTGAATTTACATCTTTGTATTGGCTTGCATGACAGTGATGTCCGACGCCATCATGACCTTTAGTGAAATTTGGGTCGTGATAACATGATATCAGAGCACTAAGGTCCCTTAGGTTTCACGAGTCATGAGCAAGTCTAGTAGAGTCTTGTGGATCGGTACAGAGACGTATGTACTTATCTTCGAGAGGCTACAGGGCTGTTAGGAGGACTTCTCTTCTTGATTCCTCATCGTGCGATTTGATTCCTTTGAGGCTTATGCCTATGTTTCTTTCCTACTCAATCTTACGCAACGCGAAGCACTTTCTATAAGTCGGGAGTTGAGGAATAGTAATAGTACTATAGATACGGTGCAGGATGTTTCTCCCTGCGTAGTTGTTTGGGCTATTGTCGTCGCCTTGCGGAAGGATATTCTGTCGTTTCAGCTCAGTAGTTGTACTTCTGAGAGCTTTGATGTTATGCACAGGCTTCTATGATTCTTACGAACAGTTGTCGCACAGTAATTGATGTGATAGTAGGATGATTGCCGTTGCGTCGTGGCAGTGAATGAATTGAATGGCGGTCTACTTAGAGCACGATTCAGAGATTCGGTATTATACTTCTGGAGGAAAGGGAATCAGACTATAAATGTTCACGTTTGGGTTGATAAAGTAACGAGACTTGGTTTTTTCAAGTGTGGTGGAATTTTCATATACGATGTGGTGTCATCGTCCTCAATTGAATGTGTTAAGTTTGCCGGTGCTATGATCTTCTACAATTTTTCTTTTGGGCAGGATATTGTGAGATAGTATTGTAGAAGCGTCTGTCAGAGATCGCGGGGTGCGACAATTCAATATTGAATGGGTATTTCTAATGCTGACATCTCGAGAAGGAGGATCTTTGGAAAGGGTTGAAGTTGGAAGCGACCTATCGGTTCAAGTGCTACAGATATAGTTATTGATTTAAGGCAACAACTGGGCTGCAAAGGATGAGGAAGGACATGTGGGAAGTGTCGGGCGGTGGTTAAATTTCTTCAAGGCCATGTGTAATAAGCAAAAGTCGAGTAGTTGCTTAAAGGAGTGAGTTTGACCAAAGTATGAGAGTGGCAGAGTAGCATATGAGTTCAGTACAAGGATAACTACACACCTTGCGGAAAAGTTTAGACTGATTTGGGAATTTTAGTGGGCGGTGATTGGGTCCACAGGCTTAATTTAAAATATGGGCTATTATATGGCGGGAGATTAGATATAACAGAAATGAGTTGCTTGATATGAAGAAGGATGCAATATAACTTTTAATTCGAAGATATTTCGCACATTTAGTTGATGTCCATAAGGAGTGAACGGACTGGTATAGTTGGTGATTGAGAACGGGCTCAGGATGGGTTATTGATGTCGTAGTGATTGTACCTCGTGCAGCGACATTGGAAGATGCCGACATGTAATTTCAACAGTATATACATAGCTATATGAAATCATCATGCCTTAAAACCAACTTCAGAAATATCCTTTGAAAAATATGTTTTCCAACAATTTCAGAAATAAAAATAACCAAAGGATTTAGTGTAAAAACGAAATAAATCATAAGTAGCCCCTCTGGAAAAACATGAATCATAAATTGCCGCTCGGGAAGAACATCACTCAGCACCTCACAACCACTTAGTATCAGCCCCTCGGGCAACCTCACTTTCACTCGTGCCTCCCAGTCACTCAGCACTCGGCACTCAGCACTCGTTAGGTACTTGCGCTCACTGGGGGTGTGTACAGACTCCGGAGAGGCTCCTTCACCCCAAGCGCTAATATCAAGCCACCTCGTGGCATTTCATATCCTCACAAATCAGGCCCTCGGCCTCACTCGGTCGGTCTGAGGATGAAACGTTGTGATCAACTCGACCCGAGTACACAACTCTCTCTGTGCGGCTCTCCAAAACGGAGATGTGAACTGAGTACCTCTGTCATAAATGATAGACACTGGAGCCCCATGCAATCCGATAATCTCCCTGATATAAAGCTCAGCTAACCACTCCAAATAAGTAGTACCAATAGGAATGAAGTGTGCGGACTTGGTCAGCCAATCCACAATAACCCATATAGCATCAAACCTCTTCGAAGTCCGTGGGAGTCCAACTATGAAGTCCATGGTGATCCGCTCCCACTTCCACTCTGGAATATAAAATCTCTAAAGCAATCTACTTGGTCTCTGGTGCTCATACTTGACCTGCTGATAGTTGAGACACCGAGCCACAAACTCAACAATATCTTTCTTCATCTTCCTCCACCAATAATGCTGCCTCAAATCCTGATACATCTTTGTGGCACCTGAATGGATGGAATACCATGAACTATGGGCCTCAGCCAGAATCAAATCTCGAAGTCCATATACATTGGGCCCGTAAATCGGGGCGTGCAGACTACGGTGATAAGTGAAAATCTCACAATGCACTCCATACAAATAATGACGCCAAATCTTCAAGGAGTGAACAATAGCTGCTAGATGAAGATCGTGCACTAGATAGTTCTTCTCGTGCACCTTCAACTGACTGGACACGAAGGTAATCACCCTATCATCCTGCATCAAAACCGCTCCAAGGCCAACTCTCGAGGCATCACAGTAAACTGTATAAGAACATCAACCCGTAGGCAAAATCAATACCAGAGCTGTAGTCAAAGCTGACTTGAGCTTCTGAAATCTCTCCTCACACTCCTTAGAGTACCTGAATTGAGCACCCTTATGGGTCAGTCTGGTCATAGGTGCTACAATAGATGAAAATCCGTCTACGAAACGGCGATAGTATCCTCCCAAACCAAGGAAACAGCGAATCTCAGTAGTTGATGACGGTCTAGGCCAACTCTGCACCGCCTCTACCTTCTTCGGATCAACCTGAATACCCTCACTGGATACCACGAGCCGAAAGAATGAAACTAAATCAAGACAGAACTAAAGCCAGAACTCACACTTCAAAAATTTCGCATACAATCTCTTCTCTCAAGGTCTGGCAGCGCATATTTTCTTATTATGCTGGATCGGGCCGTACGACCTCCATCATTTACGCACGCTTGCCTTTAAATAATGATATTGCCACCCTGGCCTAAGGTAAATTAAAAAATGATGAAATATTAATTTTTGGAAATCTCTTGTTGTTAAAAGAATATTTTTACCTGCTTCATGCTTATCGAGTTTGCAATCACCTTATAAGATCCATACTTTTACACATTTTGGTATTTTATTATTGGGCCACTAGTAAGTGTCGAAGTCAACCTCTCGTCACTACTTCTATGAGGTCAGACGGGATACATACTGAGTACACGTTGTTTTTGTACTCATACTACACTTGTTGTGCATTTATGTTGCACATGCACATGTATGTCTAGTGGCCTAGTTTGGCGCATCGACATGGTTGATATAGAGAATTAGGTGAGCTACACCTCAAGAGACGACCCACAGCAAGCAGAGTCTCCTTCAGAGTATTGTATTTTATCTATAGTCCAATTCGTCTTCCGGACGGTTATTGTATTGCCTTTGTTTCCTAGAAATTACTCATGCACTTGTGACACCCGGTTCTGGGATGACTATGCGATTTATTTAGTATTTGAATTTGTTAAATACATCAATATTTACTTAGTGAAGTTCATTATTTATTATTTAATGTATTGAAAAGAAATAATTTCAATAATACTAGAAAAATTTAATTTACTTCTTGGTGTTGGCTTGCCTGACAGTGATGTCCGACGCTATCACGACCTTTAGTGGCATTTGGGTCGTAACAACATGGTATCAGAGCAGTAGGTCCCCCTAGGTCTCACGATTCATGAGAAATTCTAGTAGAGTATTGCAGATCGGTACAAAGACGTTTATACTTATCTTCGAGAGGCTACAGGACTGTTAGGAGTACTTCTCTTCCTGATTCCTTATTGTGCGGTTTGATTCCTTTGAGGATTATTCCTATGTATCTTTCCTACTCAATATTACGTGACGTGAAGCGCTTGCTATAAATTGGAAATTGAAGTATTGTAATGGTACTACAGATGTGGTGCAAGATGTTTTCCCTTGCATAGTTTATTGAGCTATTGTTGTCGCCTTGCGGAAGGATATTCTGTCGTTTTAGCTCAGTAGCTGTACTTGTAAGAGCTTTGAGGCTATGCACCAGTTTCTATGATGATCACGAACAGTTGGCGCACAGTAATTGATTAGATAGTAGGATGCTTGCCCATGTGTCGGGGCAGTGAATGACTTGAAAGGAGGTCTACACAGAGCACGATTCAGAGATTCGGTATTATATTTCCAATGGAGGAAAAGAAATCATGCTATAAATGTTCAAGTTTGGGTTGATAAAGTAATGAGACTTAGTGTTTTCAAGTGTGGTGGAATTTTTATTTGCGATGTGGTGTCGTCGTCCTCGATTGAATAGGTTAAGTTCGCCGGTGTTATGATCTTCTACAATTTGCCTTTGGGGCAGGATATTGTGAGATAATATTGGAGAAGCGGCTGTCACAGATCGCGGGGTGTGACAGTTCAGTATTGAATGGGAATTTCTAATGGTGACGGCTCGAGAAGGAGGATCTTCGGAAAAGGTTGAAGTTTGTAGCGATCTATCGATTGAAGTGCTACAGAGATAGATATTGATTTAAGGCAACAACTGGGTAGCAAAGGATGATGAAGGACATGTGGGAAGTGCCGGGCGATGGATAAATTTCTAGAAGGCCATGTGTAAGAAGCAAAAGTCGAGTAGTTGCTTAAAGAAGTGAGTTTGACCAAAGTTGGAGAGTGGTAGAGTAACATATGAGTTCAGTAGCAGGATAACTACACACCTTGAGGAAAAGTTTAGAGTGATTTCGGAATTTTAGTGGACGGTGATTGGGTCCATGTGCTTAATTTGAAATATAGGCTATTATACGGAGGGATATTGGATACAACAGAAATGAGTTGCTTGATATGAAGAAGGATGCAATATAACTTTAAATTGGAAGATATTGTCGCACATTTAGTTGATGTCCATAAGGAGCGGTCAGACTGGTATAGTTGGTGAATGAGAACAGGCTCAGGATGGGTTATTGATGTCGTTGTGATTCTACCTCGTGCAACGACGTTGGAACATGCCGACATGTAATTTCCACAGGTGGGTTATCTCCCATGATTAGGTCAACGATCGCATGGTTGGTGAAGCTTCTGCTATGGATTTTACGAACTATCCAGTAAGAGGTAGAATATGTGAATGTTACTAGAGATTCAGAGTGTTCATGAAATTCTAACAGAAAGAATTCGAGGAATTGGGCAGGTTGGTTGTGCAAGATCATGTCAACAATGAAGAAATGAACTTGGTGGGTTCCAGAGTTGTGTAATAGCAGCTTCAGGCTAAGTGGGAGAGTCCCACCGCCTAGGATTGGGTTGCATGGTTATCTACTTGTGGGGTTTCGAGTTATCAACGTATCGGTTATTACAGCTAAGGGAAAAGAACATAAGTGGTAATTTGAGCAATGGAATTGATAGAGGTGTGCTGTAGTTGGCCTTATCGACTCATGTTCGGGCTTCAGACAAAATTCAGGATTTATGCTTCGTACAAAGGTGATTTACAAAGGAAGTGATTTAGTCGGGTGCTTTATTAAAATGGGTGTTCATGTGCCAGCGGATCCTGTAGTTTATTAGATTCAGGACCAAACCAGAGTGGGTGACTCTCAACAACGGTCCTAGTGAATTCAAAGGTTAAAATGCGGTACCTAAGGATTTCAAACCCGCGGTATGGTTAAAAATCGAGCGTTTGTAGCGGATTATGATAAGAGGCATGGAATGTTCTATGATATTTTCGACTTGTAGAGTAGCATTTAGAGGGAAAAAGAGAAAATGACTTTGGATTCATAGAGCATCTATCAAAATGGGCGTATCGGTTGAAAATGCGAATATACGTGCAAGGAGGGTACGAAATGGTTCATGGGTTGGGACAATGTGGTCTCGTGGTTTGGGGACCCTCAAGATGAGAGCGGGTTTAGGTTGTGATGTAAGTAATGGAGCTATAATTATCTGTAAGGTAATTAAGAATAAATTAGAAGAAGTTAGATTGGTTAGCCATGGTTGAACTGGCATGATGGTGGCAGTGATCAATACCTCCAACATGACTATATTATGCATGTGATTTGTGCCGGTACGTGCGAGGTTTGACGGCCGCCGTAATTTCTGTTATTTGGGAGTAATTTGGATTATGGCCTGTTATGTGTTGGCAGATCCTGGACGGGCAATGGTGGTTTAGACTACTACTTGATGATTTGTATATTCTACGGTTAATAGAATTCAACTGTATGTTGTTATGGTTCTTTTGGGATGAGTTATGTAGAAAGTTTCTATATGATGAAGTATTTACCTTATTAGTGGTTCAGAAGTTATGATGAGATTCTTGTACTATCGCATATTGGCATGTTAGGTGCAGTTAGTGGTGTGAAATTTGAAAGTGAGGACTAGGGTTGCGGTTCGATGTTTGCATGGATGTCACGAACTCGGATGAGCAGGAAAGGGATTTGAATGTTTAGTGTAAGCTTGTATTGTCTTAAGCGTCACCTGATATCGGTGTTTTGTGATAGAGGCTTTGCATCCTTGTTATTGATTCTTGGTTTCCTTTACATTGTTAGTGTGGCCGGTGGTATGACGTGCAGACTTGTTACCTTGTGTGGAAGGTCGTGGGAGCGTGACAACGGGAAGATTGTATAAGTGTGACATATCGTCACTTCATTGATCGAGGAATGGAACCAAGTATAGAGATTGTGGTGATATCGTTAATTTGAGAATTTATGCCTGAAGGGCACTCTACTTGTTGGTTTGTGGACTATGGGGGTTTGCTCCGGTTATGATGGTTGTTCTTGTTGGTTATGGGAAAAAAGGGGTAATTAGGGACCCGCGAAAGGTTATTAGCCTAGTACGGTGCGATCAAAATCGGCTTGAGGTCTGTGGATGGATTTAAATATGAATACGGACTCTATACCAGGCCAGATTTGTTTGTTCTAGTATAGCGCTCCTCATAGAGGATTATTAGAATGTTGGATGTTATTTCGGCGTCTGCTATTTCATGTAATACTATATTGTGTCGTGTGAGTTGTGAAACTGCTTGATTATTTTCTTATGTGTTGAGATTCCCCTATGAGAAGGTGTTATGTTAGCAGGATGGATCGTGAGATTAAGATCATATACCTCACCTCATCTGAGCTTGAGTTTTGTAGCTTGTGGCGCTATATGTCTTCCCAAGGATGGTATTGTGAACTTTGCGTTGCTTGTGAGTGATATTCAGTATTTTGTAGTAATTATCAATTTAGCTCGGTATGTATCTGCTTATGTGAATTTTATGTGTGGATGTGGTGGCCCGCCGCCACGGGTATGTTATTTGGATCGAGTTGCACGCTGCAACAGTGTGATGTTAAGTATGGTTTTCTATATTCTATTTTTGTGTGTTTTGTTTCCCATATTCTGAGGAAAGTTCATATTAGTGCGTGAGTTGAGTAGTCCCTTCCAAAGTTCGTTTTCCTTATGTATCACGTTCGTGATGTGGCCTATTGGCACATTGTGGCATCATATGAGACTTTTGGTCATGTCTGGGTTGGCCTACGACGTGAGCAGTTCGTACCGGTTGACACAAGATTATTGGATCTAGGATCAATGCAATCAGATTATATGAAGTGTATTAAAGAGAAAATGCTATTATTTGATTCACCATGAGGTGATGTCTTTTGTGAGGAGTATAAACTTAATGATTTGTTGACTCGAGAACTGGTAATGAAATTCTACACATCTTTCTTCGTGGCGGTCATGCAAAAGTTGGGGCAAGATGTATATAGGTCATGAGATGCATTGGGAGCATAAGGTTCGTGGAATTTCGGCTATTATGATTAGAGAATGTTATTACGGTCCTATGAAGGAAGTGGCGCAAGGTGGGGATTCAGCAAAGGGATGCAGTCATGTTATGTTACATCATGTGGTGATTGATACGGTGTTCGTATGTTGGAAACATGATTGGCAGAGAATTTTGGGTATTGAAACTGCGCTCTAAGGCTTTTTCCTAAATGAAAGAGGATATCTTCAAATTGGATCGAGCTAAAGTGCTCAGCTGAGTTGTGGTGGCACGGGCAGTTGCACGAAGTGTTAAACAGTGATTTTGGACAACTTCATCATAGTTCTTAGCACGTTCTAGGACGACGGTATGTTTGGGTGGGAGAGAATGTAACGACCCGACAAGTCATTTTGAGCTCTAGTGCATTGTTTGACAGTTTGAGTCCATGACAGCTTCGCCTCAGGTATTATGACTAGTACGCATGGTCGGAATTGAATTTTGGGAGTTTTGAAGTTGATTTGTAAAGAGAATTTTCATTTCAGAAGCTTTAAGTTTGAAGAATCGACTAAGGTTGGATCTTTGAGTAAACGACCTCCGAATTCGGATTTGGAGGTTCTTGCAGGTTCGTATGATGATTTCAGACTTGGTCGTATTTCAGACTTACTCAGTACATGGGGTCGGTTGTACTGACACTACACTCTGCACTCTTTTTGCTGTTCTAGGTACTGGCCAGAGTTAGGAGATTTTAGTTGCTGACATCATTGCTCGGAGACACGAGGTATATCTGCTAGCATCCGTAGATTCCTGGAGTCTTCGCTTATTTACGGACACTATTTTACTTCTCTCAAAACAGATATACAATTCCTTCAGCCCATTATTTGTAGCATTCCTAGTAGTTCGTGAATTGTGAACACCGCACCCTGGGATGGTCTTATAATTAGTTATTTAGTTAGAGGCCCGGTTCGGTTATTCAATTATTATTTTATTTGTGGAATTATGCAAATGGCAGTAATGAAGCTTTATTTATTTTGAATTGTTTTGTTATGGCTGAATGGATTTTTAACAAAAATTAACTAAGTAAATTTTAACTTTGGCTTGCCTAGCAAGTGTAGTGTTAGGTGCCATCACGATCCCGAGGGTTGGAAATTTGGGTCGTGACAAGTTGGTATCAGAGCCCTAGGTTTCTTAGGTCTCACAATTAATGAACAAGCTTAATAGAGTATGAAGGATCGGTACGGAGACGTCTGTACTTATCTCTCATAGGCTATCAAGTTAGGAGCAAACTCCATTTTTATTCTCTTCTACTCTATCGTGCGGATCTTGTTACATCTAACATTGAATGAATCCTTCTATTCACTTGCAAATGGCGGGAATGCGTGCTTTCCTCTCGCGGACCAACATATCAGGTTTTACTGCAACACCAGTCCTGAACCACAGATGATGCAAGAAAACTTCCAATAAATAACCCCACTCATGGCACGTGGAAACTCAAGTGGAATCAGTGAATCTCAAACGGGAACCACATATAACCTGAGAAACTATTGTGTGAATATAAGAGCAAGAATTCATACGGGAGATTGTGTGATAATAGTCACTGCTTCAACCATTTATTTCCTTTAAAAAACAAGCCACAAGTCAGTACGGAAATAAATCATGTTGGCACTAAACAAGCCACCAAGTCAGCCTATGGGCACAACCTCAATGTAAATCTTACGTTCCTTCTAAATCAACAAAATTATACCCACGCTACAAGAACAATTCTCTGAAAGAAATCCACGGAGCTACCTATCATCAAGGAGAGATAGAAAAAAGAGAAAAGATCAACTGGTTATCAAGGATATCACTGCCCAAAATAAAACATACCCTGCATAATTTCAGCATAACCATCCACACGAGAACCAGGCAGTGTCACATAATAGAAATGTAATAAATAACATGATAAACAGAATACCAATTCACCTAAAAGATAAAACAGAAACTAGGTTGTCACCATAAAATAAGAACCAAATCCCAGCACCAAAACTACAAGAAAGTAAAGAAATATTTACATCCAAAATCAAGGTTATTCAAAGAGGCCCCCTCAACCTGAAATCTAACAAGTGAAAATGGTGAACGGTGCCCCCTGAATACTGCATCATGTACTCCCCTCGCTGTAAGAATCAGTCACCCTCTCCTCTGTCTCCTCCTCGGACCAGGGACTGGAACATCATCCTCTTCCTTCGGCTCTGTCGACGGAAATGGCTCCTGAGGCTTCAACACCGTAAACAACCCCTTCACACCCTTCCACATGCGAACAAAGAACTTGTCTCTATTTTTCTCCCTCTTCTTCATTCACGTGTGTGCACCTGCCCGCTAGGCATGAGAAGTACTCAAGCCACCATGTTGCGTGGACAAATCTGCGTACGCCTTCTCCAGCTGCTTCAAATGAGCCCCCTGTTTCTTCTGATCCTCAAGGTATTTCTTGAAGTCTTTCTGTGAAATATATGTAGAGGGCACCTCAAATGTTTCCCCCGGTCCCTGTGGAAGTCGAGATACCAGCTCGCAAACTTGCCTAATCTCCTCAGAAAGCACAGAAAATGGGCCACCGATGGAGGGAGAAGGCTGACTAACCTGCTCAGCCCGAGGAGGCAATCCCACTTTTCTCTTGTTGCTTTTTATAGCTCCACCCTCTCCTATCTTCTTCAAGGGGTGGATAGGCCTACCCGCCTCTACCCAGTTGTCCCCTGGATCCTCCTCCACCCCAGCCAGCTGGCACAATTCAGTAATAAGATATGGGAATATAAGTGACTTACCACCGAGGTGAAGGTACTCATTTAACTCACTGACGATGATGTCGCCAACGTTGAGTGGAATGCCGTCAAGGATACAAGCTATCATCACTGCTCTCATTATGGGTACATTCTAGATGATGGACGCTTGAGAGACACGGTTGCACACGATAGCTAGCCATATCTTGGCTTCAACGGTGAAATCTTGGGAGGTGATTGATTTCTTATTCAATGCCCAAGGAACATCCACACTCGGTCATAGCTTAGAAGCCAACCAATCCCCTGGAAGCTTATCTTTCTCATGGAACGGATCCATGTCGTGGTTAGGGAGGTGGTAGATTTTGTTCATAGCTTGTGCCTCGAAATGTACCATCTTTCCTCGAACCTCACTTTCGGATTTTTCATGTTTATGGCAGGGAGATTCGCATAGAACTCCCTCACCCACTGCTCATTTTCCCTGAAAGGTGGAGGTGTGAAACAAATCCATCCCATAGCAACAAGCTTCCGGGAGAACTCAGGAAGACGTTGCTCAACTTTTTCAATCTCTATTCCACTCTTAGGGAGCAGCTTCTTTGTGATTAGCTCATTGTAATACCGTTCATGGCACCCTCATGATAAGAATCTGTGTTGGTCGTAGTTGTCCTCAAGTTCTATGGGACTTCCGGGCAAGGATCCAGTGGAGTCGGAACTCATTCTCAATATGTGGGCTTGCAAAACATATCATAGAAATAAAAATAGAGTATAGCCATGAAATATGTTGCAAAATGAATCTTGGATATCAAAAGAGTGATTGGCCAGTTGAAACCACACTTACAAAAATTTTCAAAAATTTCAAAAAGTGCAAATATTTACTCTCTGATGTCGCATTTGCGACATATTTCTTCGCAAATGCCAAGTCAGCAGTTGCTTTCTGATGTCGCAATTGCGACATTCTCCTTCGCAAATGCGATGTTGTAACGAGCCGGTCGGTCGTTACGTAGAAACTGCATTATAATTATTTTTATTGCCTTGTCATAGGTTGGTATTACAGTTATTGATATGTTAGAGTTGGTAGGCTCGAAATAACAATGGTTGTAGTGAGAATTTAGTCAGTTAGTCTTTAAAAATAGCCTTAGAGTTGGAAAAGTCATGTGAGAGTTGACTTATTGGTAAACGATCTCGGAATGCATATTCTATTGCTCGGATAGCTTCGTTAGGTAATTTGGGACTTAGGAGTGTGTTTGGAATATTTTTGTGTGGACCGGCGTAGAATTAGGCTTGAATTGGCGAAAGTTAGTTTTGGTGTTTTCCGGCCGGCACTGGAAAATAGGCTATCGGGGTCGGAATGGAATTCCGACAGTTGGAACAGTTTTGTAAGGTCATTTTGGATATCCGCAAAATTTCAGGTCAATCGGAGTTGTTTTGGATGGTTTCCGCATCGTTGGTGGATTTTAGAAATTTCAAACTTCTTCGGCTTGAATTCGATGTGATTTTTGTGTTTTTATGTTGTTTTTAGTGTTTCGGGAGTGAAACTAAGTTTGAATGATCATATAGGATATGGCTGTATATTTGGTTGGGGTCCCGAGGAGTTCGGGATTTATTTCGGATGGTTAACAAGATGTTCGGAGTTGGAAATTTGCAGCAAACAACTGTTGGTGTGAACTCACTGTTGTTTCCACACCTGTGGATGTTTGATCGCAGGTGCGGGCCCGCAGGAGCGGAAGAAGGCTCCGCAGGTACGAGAATTGTCCAGTCAGGGAAAAGGACGCAGATGCGGATAGCGGGCCGCACCTGCGAAGTGGCAGGTGCGCAGTTAGGCCGTTTAATTAAATTTTGCAGGTGCAGTTGATTTTACTGCATGTGCGGTTCTGCAGGTGCGAGAAATGCGCCGAAGGTGCGGAACCCCTAGGAAGAAAGTATAAATTAAAATCCTCTTCGACCATTAGACCTTTTAACACCATTTTTGAACGGGAATAGAGTTTGTAGGCGATTTTGAAGAGGGGAAATTAGTGTTCTTCGTTGAGGTAAGTATTTTGGACCCTAAAACTCGATTGTAGGTGATTAAAGACCATAATATCAGTGTTATATTCATGAAAATCAGTAGAAAAAGGTGGAGTTAGGGCTTTAGATTATGCGACCTTTAGGGATCGATTTGAGGGGTCAAACATACTCCGATTTTAGCATTATTTATATGTACGGACTCGTGAAATGATGAAGAATATTTTGGGATAGAAATTTTCTTGTTTGGAGGCGCGGACCCGGGGGTCGGGTTTTGGCTAAATTCAGGTTTTGAGCTAAATTTGGTACTGTTAACTTGGAATCCATTTCTTAAGCATAATTTGATGATAAAAAACTGAGCTTGGTAGATTTGGAGATCTCGGAAGTTGATTCGAGAGGAAAGCGTGTTGCAGAGTAGCTTTTCGGGCTAGTTTGAGGTAGGTAATATCTTTAAATCCTGTCTTGAGGGTATGAAACCTCGGACTATGCATCCTTTCACCGATTTTGGAATGCAAAGATTGGAAATTTGGAAATATATTCCTTTTTAGGCAACAATTGAGTTGTGAACCCTATTTTAAAGACTATGCTTAATAGTATTGATATAATTTGATATAATTTGGGCTGCAAACCATGTTTGGGGCCTAGTGCCGATCTGTTTACCCCTTGGGGGCTGTTTTTACTATTTTCCTCACTTGATATGTTATGATTTCACTCAGTCTTTTCTTGATAATTGTTTTGACACTTAGAGTATTTTGACACTTGGGTCGGGAACTCGGTATAATGATGGCCCGAGTGGTATGCTGAGAGTGTCTGACTGAGTGAGGCCGAGGGCCAATATTGTGAGTGATTTATGCCATGATGTGGCTGGCCGAGGGCCAATATTGTGAGTGATATATCCTATGATGTGGCTTGTTATAGATCTTAGAATGTAGGAGCTCCTCTGGAGTCTGTACACCCCTAGTTCGCAGGTACCTACTGAGTGTTAGTGATGCCCGGGGTGCTGATACTGAGTGACTGTGAGGTTGCTTGCTGGCTGATACTGAGTGATGGTGAGGTGCTGTGGGAAATTGTTACGAGAAATGATTATGGCCCGAGGGGCATATTTATGATTATTTTACAGAGTTTTTGACGGGATTTCGAGGTAGTTGTTCAGTTACGATTAGTATTAGTATTTATTTCATAAAAATTGATTAAGACATTACTAGAGTTAGTTTTATTTCTTAGATGCTCGTCACCATGTTAACTCTAGTCTTGGGAGAGTTGTTTAGACTATTAGATTATTATGGGGGCATAATGACGTAAAGAAATTATTTTATGCTTTGTTGTTGCTTGTTATTGATTATTGAAACATTATAATAGAACGAATGGGTAATTAGTTGATGGTTGGTTCGCCTAGTTCCACGATAGGCGCCATCACGACTTGTTAGGATTCGGGGTAGTGACAACTTGGTATCAAAGCTCTAGGTTACATAAGACTCAACGGTCATGAGCAGGTTTAATAGCGTCTTGTGGATTGGTACGGAGACGTCTGTACTTATCTTCCAGAGGGTGAAGAACCCTTAGGAAACGTTCCACATTCTTGAATTCTTGTCATGCGAATCCATTTTATTCAGCCAAAAGCGTAACTCTTTGAATTCCTTTCATGTATTCGAATGCGCACGCGAGCACTTGGTATCAGTTGTGCGTTATCGGCTTGTGACTTCCATGGGTGAGATGTGATTTTTAGCATGTTAATAATGGGCCAGTTGGAAGGACTTGAGGCCAGTTTTTTTTTGTTGTGGCTTGAGTGCTGAGATTTCGTTTGTATGAGCACATGTATTGGGGGACTTATATGTCCGTTTGTGTCCTTATTAATGGAACTTTGTGACTAGATGAATACGTGGTGATTGTTATTCGATGGTTAGATGTGTTCATGGTGTTTGATTGTGACAAAATTGAATTGGCGGGAGATGTAGCAAGAACTATTGAGTATTTGACTTCTTTATTGAGTTAGAAGATGGCTTCGAGTTGTGAGTGTATTGAAGGAACTCTCGTGTAGTTTAGTTGTTGAGTGAAGTGGGTTTTTCTGTGGTGTTCTGAGTTCCTGGTGATGTCTTTTGGGCTGACCAATGCCCTAGCAGCATTCAAGTATTTAATTGACGGTGTATTCGATCGTGTTATAACTCCTTTGTTATTGTATTTATTGATGTCATCCTGCCGTACTCTAGTAGCTAGGGGTAGCATACTCAGCAATTGATGATGGTATTATGAGGATATAGGGAGGAGAAGCCTTATGAAAAGTTCTCCAAGAGTAATTTTTTGGCTCAGTGCAGTAGCATTATGGGGACACGTGGTGTCAAGTGAAGGTAGCCATGTGGTAAGACGAGTGTGTGTAGAGCTTCCAGAAGCTCAATATTTCCTTTACCACAACTTCCGGTTCTTATACCGCTTAATGGGATGTCTCGATGGCAGACAATGGTTGTGTTCTATTGTAGGAAGGTATAGTGTTGTATGATAGCTATGATTTTCGGAAGTGTTTTGGGAGATATAAGTTTGAGGTTAAGCAGGCAGGGTTATCTTCTGCGTGGTGTACTGAGGTTGTGTTATCCTTAGGTGGATTTATAGAAAGTACTCTTTATCAATAATTGATATCTTGCAATTTGAGTTTAGATCGCTTGTGGGAGTTGGCATGACTACTATAGTGGTGAATGCTAGGTATACAGATGATTTGAGACCTTATATAGTTGGGGTTATATTAGCTTATGAAGGATTTAGTTGAATCTCATGGTGGCATTGTGGCGGTGATATCGTATGTGCATTATGAGTTACTGTTCGTCTTGATTCTTGGCTTTGAGCCAAGTGGGGGATTTTGTTAATGATACGTTGATTGCACGATTATGTGTTTTATTGGTTTCGCTTCGAGATATATTGGTGAATCAGTTATGACCTACAGAGGTGGAGTCTGGGAGTGACTCGAGTTATGGGAATTCATCGATACAAGTTATAATGTACTATAGTGGTAAAGGGTTTCAATTGAATGATTGAGTGTTAATTGTAAGTGGTGTAGTGTGTGTGGGGCGGGAATTTGCTTGGCTACTTCGAAGTGTGGATTAAATTCCTAATATGTTAGTGTGCAAACGGGTCAGGTCGTTCAGTCTATTTGATCATTTCAATTGAGGTTTTCGAGAGTGGATATCTCTCGAGAATGTGACTGGTGGATTCGAGGTTAGATGTAACAATTGGTAATCTTCAAAATGTATATTTGGCTAGAAACTGAGGTCTATTATAGAGGGTGATAAGACTTGTAGAATTTTTACATTATCTTGGATTCTACGTATCAGTATCAGGAAGGTGAAGGTAATGGATCTAGGGATATTGGAGAGAGTATTCAGCGGTCTATGAGCCTTAGACGGTATATTTCATGGTTGGGTTTCGTGTGGTGAGTCTGGATTGAGAACTGCAACATTGTGGCAAGAGGAGGTATCGATTCGAAGGCAGGTCAAAAGGAACTTGGATGAATAGGACAACTTGCTTGTAGGTCAGATTGGCATGATAAGGGATATGGTTAGTTCTTTGGGTGGTTATAAGGTAATGAGTTGTTACCGGTGTTTCTTAGCAATTCTCTTGGGATTTGGTCGCATGCATAGCGTGGTTGAGTTAGATGATTCAATCCTACCGATTTAGTGTTGTACTAATGGGATTCAGAGAGGTCTTGATGGTTTCTACCACGGTTAGAGATGTATAGTTTCAACTGGCATGAGGGCCATGTGATGTATAGTGATTTTGCTTCTAGATGGGATCAAATGGAAAGTTCTTGGCTAGTTGGGTACGTAGTTGTTCTGGCTAGGAAGGGAGCATAAAGTTCTCATATTTATCATAGGATTGCATGGCGTATGCGGTATTTTGTGTACAGTGGAGAGTGGCATATGTGAGGTCACGGTTCAGTTCTAGAAGGAAGGTCAGAACTGGCAGTTTCAGGTGATTAGGTAAAATATACCACTACTGGGTGGTTGGATGAGAGTATACATTTATAAAGGACAATGCATTTAAGGCAATGCGTTTGAATAAGGATGCTTCATTGGTGTTACGACTCTCTCTTGTTGGATCGACTGCTGGTGTTCAAGGTTTCTTGGCGACATAGAGGAATTATGGGGGTGTCCCTCTCCGAATGATAAAGTATTAGGGTGTGTTATATATTTGAGTGGTGGAATTGGGATTAAATATAGTAATTGGTGCGCCTCATGGATTTTGAGACTGGGAGTTTTCAAGAACATATTATTTTGTAGTTATGAACTACGGTGATGCGAGCAAAGCTAGTCAGGCGTTAGTATATGTCATGATTCAGTCACTATGAACCTTTAGAGAGTTATCTACCTGTTGTGGATGACCAGAGTTGATTTGGAATATAATTATTGGAAGGCTAGTATGGGTGTGTATTCTACATTGAGTCGGAATTGTTGACCCCAAATTGCTATTGTTGGGGGATGTATCATTTGATTGTCACTGAGCTTATTTGTGTTTTGGAGTGATCTATGAGTTACCTTTCGGTGTTTTGAGGAGTTGTGATCGTTGGTTATGTATATGCATAGGGTGTAGTTTTAGCAGGGCTCTATAGCTAGATTTGAGTAAAGTAAGTAATTGGGTGTTGCAGGATTGAGACATGTTGGTTATGTTCTTTCTGGTTTGGGTGGCATGTATCGTCCGATTTTTCTCAGGGTTATGAAAATGCACTTTGAGTAATTGATGTCGAATTTCGCATGGTTATTTATTTTGAGCAAGGTGGCTTGGATTATTTCATGTGGTCCAGCGGTTGGATGGGATCACGCTTAGTAGCAAAGTTAGGTAGAGGTATGACCCTTGGTGTCAGATTCGTGTGTTCTGATTTTTCAGTGTGGGCTAGGCTTCTAGCATGATGCTGTGATGGTAATAGTTAATGGCAGGATAGTCCTTTCCTGTGAGTCTACTTTATTTTATAAATTGAGCTTTTGGGATGTTGTTATTGAGTGCACGAGTTGTACAAGTTATGGCTCTGGAAGGTATAGTTGTATTTATGCTGATCAGACGAATAGTTACTAGATTCTGCGTTTTCCTTTCATCGTCAACAGCATATGAAAGTGTTAGAACAAAGATTTTCTTGATAAGAGGTTATTTACCGGTATTGGGTTGTTATAAGCAACTATTGTGATTAGGAGTTATCGCCACGAGTGCTTGAGTCATGTAGTGTATCATGGTATTTCATATTGGGTTACGGATATGACTTTTTACAGTATGCCCAAACTTGTTCAATTTATAGTTGTGAGATTTTAATCTTGTAAATTGATTCAGAAGTGAAAATGTAGTTCTAAGGTTTATGGGTCAAGATTGAATTTTGAAATTTCAACTGTGTAGTGCTATTAGACCTATATGGGGTAGAGTGACGTGGGATCACCTCCTAATATTTGCATGGTAGGTTACACAGCAATTTTTGTGGTGTTTGGAACAACTGTAGGCACGTTCGAGGAAGAACGTTTGTTTAAGAGAGGGAGAATGTAGCGACCCGGTCGGTCGTTACGTAGAACCTGTATTATAATTACTGTTATTGCCTTGTCATAGGTTGGTATTACTGTTATTGATGTGTTAGAGTTGGTAGGCTCGGAATCAGAATGGTTGTAGTGAGAATTTAGTCACTTAGTCTTTAAAAATAGCCTTAGAGTTGGAAAAGTCAACTGAAAGTTGACTTATTGGTAAACGACCTCGAAATGCGGATTTTATGGCTCAGATAGCTTCGTTAGGTGATTTGTGACATATGAGTGTGTTCGGAATATTTTGTGAGGACCGGTGTAGAATTAGGCAGTGGAAAATAGGCTATCGGGGGCGGAATGGAATTCCGACAGTTGGAACAGGTTCATACGGTCATTTTGGATATATCTGCAAAATTTCAGGTCAGTCGGAGTTGTTTTGGATAGTTTCGGCAAAGTTGGTGGATTTTAGAAATTTCAAAGTTCTTAGGCTTGAATTCGATGTGATTTTAGTGTTTTGATGTTGTTTTTAGTGTTTCGGGAGTGCAACTAAGTTTGAATGATCATATATGATATGTTGGTATATTTGGTTGGGGTTCCGAGGGGCTCGGGATTGATTTCGGTTGGTTAACAGGAAGTTCAGAGTTGGAAACTTGCAGCAAATAGCTGTTGGGGTGAATTCACTGTTTTTTCGACACCTGCGTATGTTTGATCAGAGGTGTGGGCCCGCAGGAGAAGGCTCCGCAGGTGCGAGTATTTGCCGGCCAGGGAAAAGGTCGTAGATGCGGATAGGGGGCCGCACTTGCGAAGTCACAGGTGCGGAGTTAGGCCATTTAATGAAAAGTCGGAGGTGCGGTTGATTTGACCGCAGGTGTGGTTCCGCAGGTACGAGAAATGGGCCGCAGGTGCGGAACCCCTGGGCATAAAGTATAAATTAAAACTCTCCGCGACCATTAGACCTTTTAACACAATTTTTGAACGGGAATAGAGCTTGGAGGCGATTTTGAAGAGGGGAAATTAGTGTTCTTTATTGAGGTAAGTATTTTGGACCCTAAAACACGATTGTAGGTGATTAAAGACCTTAATATCAGTGTTAAATTCATGAAAATCAGTAGAAAAAAGTGGAGTTAGGGCTTTAGATTATGTGACCTTTAGGGGTCGATTTGAGGGGTCAAACGAACTCCGATTTTAGCATTCTTTATATGTACAGACTCGTGAGATGTTGAAGAATATTTTGCTATAAAAATTTTCGAGTTTTGAGATGCGGGCTCGGGGTTCGGGTTTTGGCTAAACTCGGGTTTTGAGCTAAATTTTGGTACTTTTCAATTGGAATTCATTCCTTAAGCATAATTTGATGATGAAAATCTGAACTTGGTAGATTTGGAGCGCTCGGAAGTTTATTCGAGAGGCAATCGGGTTGCATAGTAGCTTTTCGGGCTAGTTTGAGGTAAGTAATGTCTTTAAATCATGTCCTGAGGGTATGAAACCCCGGACTATGCATCCTTTCACGGATTTTGGAATGCAAAGATTGGAAATTTGGAAATATATTCCTTTTTAGGAAACTACTAAGTTGCGACCCTGATTTTAAAGCCTATGCGTAATAGTATTGATATACTTTGATATAATTTGGGTTGCAAGCCATGTTTGGGGCCTAGTGCCGATCTGTTTACCAGTTGGGGGCTATTTTTACTATTTTCCTCACTTGATATGTTATGAGTTTCACTCAGTCTTTTCTTGATAATTGTTTTTACGCTCAGAGTATAGTGATATTATTTCTTGAAAACATGAACACTATTTTGGATCGAGAACACGGTATAATGATGGCCCGAGTGGCATGTTGAGAGTGTCTGACTGAGTGAGGCTACAAGCAAATATTGTGAGGATGTGATGATACGAGAGAGGCCGAGGGCGAATATTGTGATTTATGCCATGATGTGCCTGGCCGAGGGCCAATATTGTGAGTGATTTATGCTATGATGTGGCTTGTTATAGCGCTTGGGCCGTAGGAGCCCCTCCGGAGTCTGTACACCCCAGTGAGCGCAGATACCTACTGAGTGCGAGTGATGCTCGTGGGGCTGATACTGAGTGACTGTGAGGTTGCTTGCCGGGCTGATACTGAGTGACAGTGAGATTGCTCGATGGGCTGATACTGAGTGATGGTGAGGTGCTGAGGGAAATTGTTACGAGAAATAATTATGGCTCGAGGGGCAGACTTATGATGATTTTTTTGAGTTTTTGACAGTGATCCACTTCATTTTTCAAACTGATTTTATTGAGAGTTTTACGGAGATAATTTGAAGTTATACTTGTTTCAAAGGATTTATGTAAATTGGTTTTCGAACTTATGTATTTGATGAATACTTTTTGGTGAGTTGGTGTTTTACTGTTTTTGTGAATTGGTGTATCTGTGCTGTGTGTTTCGTATTTCTGAGAATGAGGTTTATTTTCATTACTACTGAGTTGGCGTACTCATCATTAATCCCTGTGCCTCTGTGCACATATCCAGGTACCGGTTCGGAGCAGTAGCTATCTTCGTTGGTATTCAGTAGCTTACGGAATTTCGAGGTAGCTGTTCAGTGTCTGCATGTTTTCCATTTCCCTTCCTTTATTAGTATTAGTAATTATTTCATAAAAATTGATTAAGACATTAGCAGAGTTAGTTTTATTTCTTAGATGCTCGTGACTATGTTGACTCCAGTCTTGGGAGAGTTGTTTTGACATTATTAAGGGGGCGTAAAGACTTAAAGAAATTATTTGATGCTTTGTTGTTGCTTGTTATTGATTATTGAAACGTTATAATATAGCGAATGGGTAATTAGGTGATGGTTGGCTCACCTAGTTCCACGATAGGTGCCATTACGACCTGTTAGGATTTGGGTCGCAATTGCGAAGTCTGTCAGCACAGTCAGAGTTCGCAAATGCGAATTCTCCTTCGCAAATGCAAAACCGTCGTCCGCAACCCTAGAACAGTCCATAATCTGGAAATTTCTTCGATGAAACCATTTCTAAACACCCCCCACAACACACCAAACAGTTTCTAGACACTAAATCATGCAATAAACATCACATACAACTATGAAGTGCAAAGAAACTTCAAACTTTAGGCACACAAGTTTTCTCCTAATTCTAACAATCAAGGGAACTCAGATTTCTCTCAAATTCCTAACACATTGTCGGTCTAATACTCTCAACCAACCTCACCCAGAAAATGACAACATGAAATTTGAGTTTTCTAGTGTTTGTTCACAGAAAAACAGGAACACACTTCAAACCCTTGGTTTTTAGAAAATAATTGAAGAAGAAGAAGAAGAGGAAGAAGAACATGCAAGGATTTAGCAAGTTTACCTGATCATTGCACCTAGAAGTGAGGAATTGAGAGTCCCAAACTAAATTTTTCAGTTTTCTGCAAATGAACCGTCAAAACCCCTTTTAAGCCTCAGGTGTCGCATTTGCGACACCCAGTTCGCAAATTAGAGCCCCTCCCCAAAACTGCCCAGAAATGCGAACTACATTTAAAAAAGTTTTCTTTATAATAAGATAAAATAAGAATAAAATAATATTTAAATTAAAATATTTTGTAATAATAATAATAATAATGAGGATAACAATAATAATAGAATTATAAGAAAATAATGATAAAATAATCCTTACACTAAACAATTCTAATGGTTAGAAAAAACTAATAATTTGAGAAATAATGGGTCGCTACCACCAAGCACCACATTTAACGACATGGCACGACATAAATTAATTTTACCACTTGTCTCGTCGCTTGAGAAATAGAAAATCGGTCACCTGATTTGGAATCAAGCTTATAACCACGAACAGTAAGAATGATAGGTTGATGATCACGCCGAACTCTAACTTATTCACTATGCAGTTCTCGGCTTCATGGGAGGAATTTTATTTGCCTTATTATTCCTTTCAAATTGTAAATGGTGTGACTTTTGTTCCTCCTCCTCGTAATCTCTTTTGAATCGTGTAGTTCAATTTCTATATCACCACACAGTTCCGATGCGGAGAAATGCTTGCAATGTGACGTCATAATCTTTCAGTAACTCCAACCATCTCCCCTGTCCCTAATTATGATTATTTTGCTTGAATAAGTACCGTAGACTGCAAGGGTATGTGAAAACCTCACTCAGCACACCATAAAGATAGTTCCTCCTAATAGCTAATGCATGGACATTGGCGTCAAACCTTCGAGATTCAATTCTTCCCGGAATTTGGTATCCTTTATTTTATTCAGACTATGCTCAACTTCAACTACATTTTCAATTACGCCGGTTGACTCTAAGTCCTCATTTTCATAGTATCACAAATACTCGTGGATCCGGTTGACAGATGTTCGATTCTTGAATTCCTCAAAGACAAATTCACATTTCCCCTCGGAATGGACTATTTTTTACCTTCTTTGTGGATATAATGAGCCTTAATCGATGATTTCTACGCGATTATCCATTTTTTTCCAACGGGTGAATATCATTCGCTCTTTATTATTATTTCCCAAAAATAAAGAAATTTTCCTTCAGTTTGGGTGAAATAGAGAGAGAAGCCATTGAGACAACTACTTGGGAGTCCGAGACGAATAGGCAGAGTAGTTAACTCCAAACCGAGTAATTTTCTATGTCCATTCGAGGACGAACATTTGTTTAAGTGGGGGAGATTGTGATGACTCAAACGATCATCTAATGGATTAAGACTCCATTCCACGCTCATTAGCCTTAAAAAGATTAATTTTAATTACCTCGATTTGCATGCACAGTCCGGACGTGAATCCGAAAAGCTTTTATGTGAAAATACGAGAAATAGAAATTTCTAGAGTTAGACTTTGATTTTAGTTGACTTCGGTCAAAATTTTGACTAAACTGACCCGAATCTGTGTTCCGACGATCCCGGGAGATCCGTAGTAAAATTTGGGACTCGGGCGTGTCCCCGAAAATGAATTCCGAGGTCCCCAGCCTTA
Source organism: Nicotiana paniculata (assembly GCA_005239505.1). Taxonomy (NCBI): domain Eukaryota; kingdom Viridiplantae; phylum Streptophyta; class Magnoliopsida; order Solanales; family Solanaceae; genus Nicotiana; species Nicotiana paniculata. The sequence goes on from ML360619.1 coordinate 37,528, forward strand.
GAAAACAATTTATGAAGAAAATTGCTCTGCTAGTTAATTCAAGAAATAAAGAAATGAAAAAATATGTGAAAATTATGATATCAAGCCCGTATTTTGGTTCTGTAACCCGGAAAAAGTTTTTCATGTTATTTAGGTCCTATCTGTGATGTTTCATGAGAATCGGAGGTGATTTGATGTAATTCGGACATCAGGTTGAAAAGTTAGAAAACAATTTAAGTGTTCTTGAGAAAATCATGAGTTTTGAGGTTAAATTCATAGTTTTGATGGTATGTTGATGATTTGATCGTCCGAGCAAGTCCGTATGATATTTTTAGACTTTTGTGCATGTTTGGTTTTGAGTTGGTTTTAAGCCCCGAGGGCTTAGGTGAGTTTTAGATAAGTTTAGGCTATGTTGCGCTTGTTTTTGATGCTTCATCGTCGTCTCTTCAAGCATAAATGATACCATATTAAGACAATGAGCTCCAAATTTAGTTTTCATTGAACCATTAGATCTGTATCTATCGTAATTACGGAGCCATAGGAAAAAGAATCATCGAGTTTGGACATCGTATGAGGAAGTTATGCCCATTTTAGTGTTAGAGAAAAACTGTTGGTGCCAGATGTCGAAATTTTTGATGGGATTTCCACCCATTTTTTCAATTCTCTCAAACCCTAAACCTCCATAGGCGATTTTTCAAACACCCAAACTTCTCCATATCATTGGTAAGTCATCTTTAACTAATTCCTTTCATTCCTTAACAACTTTTAGCAAGATTTCAACTTAGAATCTAGAGTTTTCATGGTAAAAATTGGCAGTTTTGGTAGATCTTAGGAATTTCAAAATTTGGTGAATTGGACCTCGAATTGAGGTCGGATTCCAATACCAATTGCATATCCGGCCCCGGGGGAGATTGGGTAAACGGGTTTTGGTCCAAACCTCGAGTTTAGACTAAGCGGGTCCGGGGTCGATTTTTGAATTTGGATAGGAAAACATAGGAGAAACATTGTTTTATTCAATAAAGTTGATTCCTTTAGGCTATAATTGATGATGGTGAACCAATTGTGATTATATTTGAGCGAAATAGAGGCAAATTCTAAAGGAGAAGTTGTGCTAGGGCAGCAATTTTCTTGTGACATCGAGGTAAGTGTTTGGTTTAACCTTGACTTGAGCGAATAGGAATCCCAAACTTGATTGTTATGTGAAATTTCTTGTGTGTGTTGTATATGAGAGGTGAAGAGTACCTATGCACAACTAAATGGTTGTGTAACATGATCATTTTTCCGTTTCCCATTTATTTTCTTCCCGGTTTAATTATTTTATGATTGTTGATGTTTACATGGATATTTGGTTTCATTAGATTATTGCCAATTGTATTTGCAAGTTTGTTAAAAGTGTTGGTTGTTCTATTGATTCTGTCATGGTACACAAAGAATGAGCTGGGTTGACAGTGTTCCGGTATTTACATATATTCTGGTTGGTTTCATTGTGAAATTATATTGGTTAAAGCTTACGAGCTATACTGTTTTCTGTTTACAATTGTTGAGATAAAAGTGTAGTGAAAGGCTTGGCCTGAATTGTGAAAGTGTTGATAAATAAATAAATGATAGTGATAAGGGTGGAAAGGTGAAATAAATTATAGTGATAAGGGTGGACAAGTGAATTAAATAATAGTGATAAGGGTGGACAGGTAGGATCGGGTTTCACGCCGCAACAAGTAATTGATAAGGGTGGTCACTTATGTTTTACTAGATTTTGAAAAAAATGTTTTACTGGTTTTTGAAACTCAAGAATTTGAAACCTAAAGAATTGAAAACTTACTGTTTTACTCTATTATTTTTCGTATTTCGTACTTACTTCTATTATGAAAGTGATAACTTTGGAAGTGTTGGAAATCTATGTGAGATTTTGGTTATAGCTGACGCCTGGAATAGGCGACTGAGCTATTGTACTTATTGTTGCAGTTTATCTTTCTTGTTTGTGTAGAATTGTTTTTATTGTTACAAGTTAAGTTATAATTGTCCCGCCTTAGCCTCATCATTACTTCGTCGAGGTTAGGCTCGGAACTTACTCAGTACATGGGAACGGTTGTACTGATACTACACCTTGCACTCTTTTGTGCAGTTCTAGGTACTTGTCAGAGTTAGGAGATTTTAGTAGCTGATGTTATTGCTCAGATACACGAGATAGATCTGCTAGCGTCCGCAGATTCCTGGAGTCTTCACTTATTTTCGGACACTGTTTTACTTCTCTCAAAACAGATATACAATTCCTTCAGCCAATTATTTGTAGCATCCTTAGTAGTTCGTGAATTGTGACATCAGACCATGGGATGGTATTATGATTAGTTATTTAGTTAGAGGCCCGATTCGGTTATTCAATTATTATTTTATTTGTGGAATTATGCGTATGGCGATAACAAAGCTTAGTTTGTTTTGAATTATTTTGTTACGGTTGAATGGATTTTTAATGGAAATTAACTAAGTAAATTTTAACCTTGGCTTGACTAGCAAGTGTAATGTTAGGCGCCATCACGATCCCAAGAGTTTGAAATTTGGGTCGTGACAATGAGGTAAGTGGTTAATAATAGTTTTGAGTTAAATACATGATTATATATGGATTTGAACATGGAAATTTGTATAGATTGTCGGTTTTTGGGTAGAAGACCTAGAATTTTTGATTGTGACATCGAATTTGGACATGCAATTGGAAACAAAATATATATTTGAGTTCGTAAGGTTATTTTTAATCATTATTTTCAAAAAAAAATCCAGAATCCGGGCACGTGGGCCCGAGGGTGATTTTTGTCAATTTTTCGATCAGGATTAGAAATTGTTATAAATTGGATTATAATTGGTACTTGAGCATATATTAATGGGTTTGCGTGATTATTGGCTAGTTTTGGGGCGTTGTGAATCAATTTGATTCATCCGAAGGGCTTGGAAGCCGGTTACGGAATTTCAGAGTGAGGTAACTCTCCATTCTAGCCATGTAAAAGGGAATTTTCCCCATAGGAGAAATAATTAATTACGTGCTACTATTTGTGGGGGCTACGTACGCACGAGGTGATGAGAGTCCGTGTGTAACTACTATTGTACTTAAGTCCGGGTAGTCTAGGACCCAAAATCATGCTATACTTGAAATATTTGTAATCTTATTGACAATTTAAATTTCTCAAATCATATCGAATTAGTAAATGAATTTCTAAATAAGTAAAACTTCATTTTGTTAATCGTGAAAGGAGGATTGACTTTTCCTTGGATAAACGTTCACATGTGAATTCTTGATTGACTGTTTGAATGTGTGTATCTATTTGTGCCCGTGTTTCATGTATGATTCGCGAGTGCGATGATTCCTTATTTACATTTGACAGTGTCGCATGTATGATTCGCGAGCAGGGTTATAGATGCATATATGGTTTTCTCCATTCGACCCTCTTGCAGTGCATATTTTATTATTATGTTGGATCGGGTCGTACGACCTCCGCATGCTTGTTTTGCTTGCCTTGAAATTTATAAATAATGATATTGCCACCCTGGCCTGAGGTAAATTGAAAAATGATGAACTATGAATTTTTGGAAATATCTTATTATTAAAAGAATTGTTTACCTGCTTCATGCTTATCGAGTTTGCAATCACCTTATAAAATCCAGACTTTTACACATTTTGGTATTTCATTATCGGACTACTAGTAAGTGTCGACGTCGACCTCTCGTCACTACTTCTTCGAGGTTAGACGGGATACTTCCTGGTTACACGTTGTTTTTATACTCATACTACACTTGTTTTGCATTTTTTTTTTCATAGGCACATGTATGTCTAGTGGCCTAGTTGGCGCAGCGGCATGGTTGATACAGAGACTTAGATGCCAGCAGAGTCTCCTTCAAAGTATTGTGTTATATTTTCTCTACTGTCCAATTTGTATTCCGGACGGTTATTGTATTACCTTTGTTTCCTAGAAATTGCTCATGCACTTGTGACACTGGGTTCTGAGATGACTATGGGATTTATTTTGTACTTGAATTTGTTAAAGACATTTGTATTTACTCAGTGAAGTTCATTATTTATTATTTAATGTAATGAAAAGAAATCATTTCAAAAATACTAAAATAAAAATTTAATTTACTTCTTGGTGTTGGCTTGCTTGACAATGATGTCCGGCTCCATCACGACCTTTAGTGGAATTTGGGCCGTGACAACATGGTATCAGAGCACTAGGTTCCCTTAAGTCTCACGAGTCATGAGCAAGTCTAGTAGAGTCTTGCGGATCGGTATAGAGACGTCTGGACTTATCTTCGAGAGGCTACATAGCTGTTAGGAGTACTTCCATTCTTGATTCCTCATCGTGCAGCTTGATTCCTTTGATGCTTATGCCTGTGTTTCTTTCTTACTCAATCTTATGTGACACGAAGTGCTTGCTATAAATAGGGAATTGAGAAATTGTAATGGTACTATAGATGTGGTGCGGGATGTTTCTCCCTGCATAGTTAGTTGGGCTATTGCCGTCGCTTTGTGGAAGGATATTCTGTTGTTTCAGCTCAGTAGCTGTACCAATGAGAGCTTTGATTCTATGCACAGGTTTCTATGATCCTCATGAACGATTGTCGTGCAGTAATTGATGTGATGGTAGGATGCTTGGCCATGTGTCGGGCCAGTGAATTACACGAAAGGAGGTATACTCAGAGCACGATTCAGATATTCAGAATTATATTTCTGGCGGAGGAAAGGCAATCAGACTATATATGTTCAGGTTTGGGTTGATAAAGTAACGATACTTGGTGTTTTCAAGGGTGGTGGAATTTTCATATTCGGTGTGGTGTCATCGTCCTTAATTGAATGTGATAAGTTCGCCGGTGTTATGATCTTCTACAATATTCCTTTGGGGAAGGATATTGTGAGATAGTATTGGAGAAGCGGCTGTCATAGATCGCGGGGTGCGACGATTTAAGATTAAATGAGTATTTCTAATGCTGACGGCTCGAGAAGGAGGATCTTCAGAAAGGGTTGAAGTTAGTAGCAATTTATCAGTTCAAGAGCTACAAAGACAGATATTGATTTAAGGTAACAAATGGGTAGCAAAGGGTGAGTAAGGACATGTGGGAAGTGTCGGGCAATGGTTAAGTTTCTAAAAGTCCAGGTTTAAGAAGCAAAATTCGAGTAGTTTCTTAAAGGAGTGAGTTCGACCAAAGTGGGAGAGTGGCATAGTAGCATATGGGTTCAGTTGCAGGATAACTACACACCTTGAGGAAAAGTTTAGAGTGATTTGGGAAATTTAGTGGACAGTGAATGGGTCCACGGGTTTAATTTGAAATATGGGCTATTATACGGCGCGAGATTGGATAAAACAGAAAGAGTTGCTTGATATGAAGAGGGATGCAATATAACTTTGAATTGGAAGATATTGTCGCACATTTAGTTGATGTCAACAAGGAGTGAAGGAATGGTACAGTTGGTGAATGAGAACGGGCTCAGGATAGGTTATTGATGTTGTAGTGATTGTACCCCGTTCAGCATAGTTGGAAGATTCCAACATGTAATTTCCACAGGTGGGTTTTCTCTTGTGAGCAGGTCAGCGGTCGCGTGGTTGGCGAAGCTTATGCGAAGCTTATGCGAAGCATTTTACTGACTATCTACTAAGAGGTCGAATATGTGAATGTTGCTACAGATTCAGAGTGTTCATGAAATTCTAACAGGAGGATTTCGAGGAATAGGGTGGGTTGGTTGTGCAACATCATGTCAACAATGAAGAAAGAATCTTGGTGGGTTCCAGAGTTGTGTAATAGCAGCTTCAGGCTAAGTAGGAGAGTCCCACCGCCTACACTTGGGTTGCATGGTTATCTACTTGTGGGATTTTGAATTATCGGCGTATCAGTTATTACAACTAAGGGAAAAGAACATAAGTGGTAATTTGAGCAAAGGAATTGATAGAGGTGTGCTATAGTTGGCCTTGTCGACTCATGTTCGGGCTTTGGAAAAAATTCAGGATCTATGCTTCGTACATGGGTGATTTACAAAGGAAGTGATTCAGTCGGGTGCTTTACCAATATGGGTGTTCATGTGCCAGCGGAGCCTTGGAGTTGATTATATTTGGGACCAAACCAGAGTGGGTGACTCTCAACAACGGTCCTAGTGAATTCAAAGGTTAAAATGCGGTGCCTAAGGATTTCAAGCCCGCAACATGGTTAAGAACCGAGCATTTGTGGCGGATTATGATAAGAGGCACGGAATGTTCTATAATATTTTTGACTTGTAGAGTAGCATTTGGAGGGAAAAAGAGAAAATGACTTCAGATTCATAGAGGATCTATCAGAATGGGCGTACCGGTTGAAAATGTGAATGTGCGTGCAAGGAGGGTATGAAATGTTTCATGGGTTTGGAGACAATATGGTCTCGTGGAATGGGGCCCCTCAAGATGAGTGCGGGTTTAGGTTGTGATGTAAGTAATGGAGATATTATTACCTCTAAGGCAATTAAGCATAAATTAGAAGAAGTTAGATTGTTTAGCTATGGTTGACTTGGCATGATGGTGGCAGTGATCAGTACCTCCAACATGACTAGATTATGCATGTGATTTGTGACAAAAAGTGCGAGGTTTGACGGCCACTGTAATTGGTTTTATTTGGGAGTAATTAGGTATTATGGCCCATTATGTGTAGGCGGATCCTGGAAAGACAACGGTGGTTTAGACAAACTACTTCAGGATTTGTGTATTCTACGGTTATGAGAATTCAATCATGTGTTGTTATGGTCCTCTTGGGATGAGTTAAGTAGAAATTTTCTATATGATGAAGTGTTTACCCCATTACTGGTTCAGGAGTTATGTTGTTATTGTTTTACTACCGCATATTGTCATGTTAGGTGCAGTGAACGGTGTGAAATTTGAAAGTGAGGATCAGGGTTGCGGTTCGGTGTTGGCAAGGATGTCACGAACTCGGATGAGCCTGAAAGGGATTTGAATGTTTAGTGTAAGCTAGTAGTCTTCAGCGTCACCTTCGATCGATGTTTTGTGATAGAGGCTTTACATCCTGGTTATAGATTCTTGATTTGCTTTACAGTGTTAGTGTGGCTGGTGGTATGGATGTGCAGACTAGTTACCCTTTGTGGAAGGTCGTGGGAGCCTGACCACGGGAATATTTTATAAGTATGACATATAGTCACTTGATTGATCGAGGATTTGAACAAAGTATAGAGATTGTGGTGATATCGTTAATTTGAGAATTTAGGCCAGAAGGGCACTCGGCTTGTTGGGTTGTGGACTGTGGGGGTTTGTTCCGCTTATGATGGTTGTTCTTGTGTGTTATGGGGAAAAAGGGGGTTATGTTGTATTGTATTGTATTTTATCTATTGTCCAGTTTGTATTCCGGACGGTTATTGTATTACCTTTATTTCCTAGAAATTGCTCATGCACTTGTGACACCGGGTTCTGGGATGACGATGTGATTTATTTAGTATTTGGATTTGTTAAAGACATCAATATTTACTCAGTGAAGTTCATTATTTATTATTAAATATAATAAAAAGAAATAATTTCAAACATATGAAAATAAAAATTTAATTTACTCCTTGGTGTTGGCTTGCCTGACTGTGATGTCCGGCGCTATCACGACCTTTAGTGGAATTTGGGTCGTGACACCTACGTTGGTCTTCGGTACAACTTAGGAACCAGTTTTGCAGGTGAGTAGGCTACAATTTAGGAATTCCCTCCCTTACAGTGCTATTGTTAAGCTCTGCTTTTGTTCGTGGAGTAATCTTTTGAGTCATATTTATGTAGTTTTATTTCTTTGTTTACTTGGAGGACTAGCCAGGCAACCTCATGTCCTGAGCAGTGCGTCAGTTTATCAGTAGAGGCTTCATAGACACAGTCTGTGGGTTAAGATTCAGATGTTTTTGATAATAACTTAGCAGTATTTCTATGGTTACTACCAATAAGGTTTTGGAGTTGACTTATTTTAGATACTTAAGTTAATTAAAAGTATTTGGTTAAAGTATTGCCTTGTTAATAAAAAGTTTAAAGTTATAATAGATTTGATAAGCACCGATAGTTCGCTCGTTCATGTTTAGTGATCGGGTGCCAGTCACGGCTTGTTCGGAAAATGGGTCGTGACAAACTTGGTATCAGAGCCTCAGGTTTATGGGGTCCTAGAGGTCTACGAATCCATGTTAGTAGAGTCTTATTTATGGGTATGAAGTGCGCCATACTTATTAATAGGAGGCTACAAGCATTTAGGAAAATTCTAATTTCTTTCATACTTTAGATCGTACAGTAGATCCTACCTCTGAGAAATTATCTAATGTATTCGTTTCTCCAAAACTCACAAAAATGGCTCGTACTCGCAACTCTGATAGGATGTTGCTCAAGAAACTATTTCTACTATAGTGTCTCAAGGTAGAACTAAGATTGCTTCAACTCAGAAAAGGAAGAGTAAATCTACAAAGGGGGTTCAAGTACCCCGGGTTGAACGTAAAGAAGGGGTGGAACATGATGATCCAGTACCTCAGGATCCAGTGTCACCCTCAATAGCAGCTCCGAATCAGACAACTACATCTCCAGAGGTGCGTCAGATGTTTAATGTTTTCAACAGTGGTATGGAGATGTTTAAAGCCTTCATGGCCAACCAAAACGAGAGATGAGATGAGATTCCACCTCAATCAAATAGACAAAACAATTCTAAGTCCTCGAGAGCGAATGAATTTTTGAAGTTGAGTCCTCCACTGTTCCATGGTTCTATAGCTGATGAAGATCCAATGTTATGGCTGGAGGGTGTCAAGAAATCCCTTCGAGCGATGAAGGCATTTTATGGTGAAGGTGTGGAGCTGGATCCTTACCAGATTAGAGATGTGGTTGGTGCTTGGTTTGAGATGTTGGAAAAGGAAAGAGATTAAGATGATGGTCCGCCTACTTGGGAAGAATTTGAAGAGGCCTTCATGGATAATTTTATCCCAGAAGAGGATGGGGAAGCTAAGGCTGTGGAGTTCAAACAGCTCAAGCAAAGGAAAAAAGTGTGCAAGATTACTACACTAAATTCATAAGGTTGTCTAACCATGCTCCTCACATGGTTAAGACAGAAAAAGGAAAGATTCACAGGTTTTTTGGAAGTATGGCTTACCACATTAAGGATACGACATCAGCTGCAACAATAGGAATGACAGCTTTCTCCTCTATTGTGGGATTCTTCAAGCACCTAGAAAAAGACAGACAATGAAGGAGAAAAGAAAAAGAACATAAAAAGAAATCCCGGATAGCAGGCGGGTTTAATGGTACATCCAGTGGAGGTGGAAGTGGTTCCTCCAATAAGGAGTCATTAGCACCAGCTCAGTCCAATCATCAGTCAGGTGGTGGGTCTTCCTTCAAACATACTCAAAGTTATGGAAACCAGTCTCGCCGGAATCAGAATCTTAGAACATCATCCTCACATAGCCAAAGTCATGCTGAGCAACATTCACACCAGCAAGGTCTTTGTGGAACATGTAAGCGACAACATTCAGGTCAGTGCAAGCTCGGGTTTCATGGTTGCTATCATTGCGGAGACATTGGTCTTATAAAGGCCAACTGCCCAAAGTCGCGACGTAGTTTCTATGGTAGATCAACTCGTCCTTCTAGTTCCTAGGCTACTACAGTTGCACCACCATAGGCTTGTGGTTCTCATAAGCAAGCCATAGGTGCAGATCGAGTTACTGAAGGAGGGGTACAACACCGTGTGCTTCCTATACTTGATCGTCAGAGTGCAGAGGCATCTGGAGAAGTTATTACAGGTATACTTTTAGTCTGCTCACGTAATGCATATGCCATAATTGACCCAGTTTCAACGTTTTCATATGTGACTCCATACTTTGCAATTAACATCAAGTTACAACTGGAACAACTTAGTGAGTCATTCCTAGTGTCTACTCAAGTTGGAAAGTCAGTGAAAGTCACAAGAGTCTATAGACTTGAGGGTGAAAAGGAGGGGTTGATGATTTATTTTATCAACTTCAAGGTGTAAAGTACTCTTCAAAGATAGAGTTGAGGTTGGGGTACCATCAGTTGAGAATCAGAGAATTGGGTATATCCAAAATAGCCTATAGAACCCACTACGGGCATTATGAATTTCTAGTAATGTCCTTTGGGTTTGAAAAATTCTCCAGCTGCATTCACGGACCTCATTAACAAATTTTTCAAGCCATTCCTTGATACCTTTATTATTGTGTTTATAGACGATATTTTGGTATACTATAAGAGAAAGGATGAGCATGCTGAACACCTCAGGATAGACTTGCAGACCTTGAAGGAGAATGAGCTTTATGCCAAGTTTTCAAAATATGAGTTCTGGTTGCAGTCAGTGGCATTCTTAGGCCACGTGGTATCTAGTGAAGGCATAAAATTGGACCCTCATAGGACCGAACCAGTCAAGAGCTGGCTAAGGCCGACAACGCCAACAGAAATCAGGAGTTTCTTAGGGTTAGCTGGCTACGATAGAAGGTTTGTAGAGGAGTTTTCCTCACTTGCCACTCCATTAACTAAGTTGACTCGGAAAGCAATTATGTTTCAGTGGTCAGACGCTTGTGAGCAGAGTTTTCAAGCGTTAAAGAAGAGGTTTCTAGCTGCACCTGTGTTAACTTTGCCGACAAGTTCGTGTGGGTTCACAGTGTATTGTGATGCCTCTAGAGTTGGCCTCGGTTGTGTCCTTATGCAATATGGAAAAGTTATTGCTTATGCTTCGAGGAAGTTAAAGAATCATGAGAAGAACTACCCCACACACGACTAGGAGCTTGCAACAGTGGTGTTTACATTAAAGATATGGCGATACTACCTTTATGGCAGCATTCTGAAGTGTTTACAGATCACAAAAGCCTCTAGAACATTTTCAAGCAAAATAAATTAAATTTGAGACGAAGAAGATGGCTCGAGCTATTGAAATATTATGACATTAATATCCTTTATCGACCGGGAAAAGCTAATGTGGTAGCAAATGCACTTAGTAGGAAGTCAATGGGTGTCTTGGCCCATCTTGTAATACAAAGGCGATCTTTGGGTCGAGAAATTCAATAACTGGAAAATGATGGTATTTGATTGTATGAGATCAAAGAAGGAGGTATAACTGCTTATGCCTTAGCACAATCCTCCCTTGTTGCGCATGTTAAGGCTATGTAAGACGAAGATCTGTATTATTGAAGGTAAAAGAAGGAATCAGAAACAAAGAAATCACTGAGTTCACTCTAGGAAGTGACGGGGTTTTGAAGTTGAATGATTGGTTATGTGTGCCTGATGTAGATGGTCCGAGAAAGGCCATAATAGAAGAATCTCACAACTCGAGGTACTCTATCCACCCAGGTGATACAAAAATGTATCTGGACTGGAAAGAGTTATATTGGTGGAAAGGCATGAAGAAGAAAGTAGCAGATTATGTGGCTAAATGTTTGAATTGCCATCAAGTCAAAGCCGAGCATCAGAGGCTTGTTGGCCTAGCTCAAGATCTAGAGATACCACATTGAAAATGTGAGATGATTAATATGTATTTCGTAGTAGGTCTACCTCGCGCATACCGTAAGCATGATTCAATTTGGGTTATCATAGACCGACTCACAAAGTTCGCTTATTTCCTACCAGTAAAGACAACAGATTCCGCAGAGCATTATGTCACGACCCAAAATCTACTAAGACCGTGATGGCGCAGGACACCACCGTCAGGCAAGACAATCATTAATTAGTTAAAATAAATTCCTGTTTTAACATTTATGAAAATAATTTCCTTTCACCTTATTACATAATAACTAAATAAAATCCGTCAAGTAAATACAAAGGTTTAAATATTCCATTTTAGCAATTATATCCCAAACACACCCCAAAACCCGGTGTCACGAATACATGAGCAATTTCTAAGAATTTATACAACCATTACCAAGCTTGTCCGAAATACAAATTGGACAAAGAATTTAAAATAAAAATAAATACACTATGAGGGAGACCTTTTCAGCTGCGGATCGCCTCCGGATGGTGCAGCTCACCTAAGTCTCCAAACCAACCATGTCACTATGAAAGTACATGTGCAATAAAAATGCACAGCAAGTGTAGCATGAGTACAAAAACAACGTGTACTCATTAAGTCACCCGCCTAACCTTAGAGAGGTAGTGACGAGAGGTTGAATTAGACACTCACTAGGGTCCAACAATTTATTTAATAGCATATGATGAACACGGTTGATGTGTGGCTAGAATTCATGATTTTAAGCATTATATACCTTGCATTTTATGTGATTTAATGATAAAATACACGTCGTATGCGCCTAATGGGGTTTATTTTATGTGTAGGTGAATTGGAAATGGAAACGGGGCTAAACGGATGCAAATACGTCGAAAAATACGCGAAAGGGGACACCCGGGCGATAGCCGGGCGACAGAGCCAAACAGCCTGACCCAGCCTGGCCTTAGCCAGGCGTTAGAGCCAAAACGCCAGGGGGTGCCTGGCGTTAGCCAGGCGTTAGAGCCCAAACTCCAGGGGCTGCCTGGCCTTAGCCAGGCGCTTGGGCTGAAACGCCAGGGTCCCCAGTTGGCCAGAAATCGAGTTTTGACGGGTTTTAAGTGTTTCCAAGTTAGAATAGAAGTCTTTGACACGTTTAGGGTTCATCCTAAACATATAAATAGACCCAAAAACATTACATTAAGGGGGGATTCGACAGATGACTTTTTACAGAGGATTCTACTTAGTTTTTCTTCTCTTCTCTTCTTTTAGTTTTATAGTTTATTAGTTCTAGAGTCTTGGGTGTTACATGAACGTTGTAGTTGAAGCTTGAATTATTCTTATTGTTTTATCTTAATTGGTTTGCTTATTCAATCTTGTGCTTAATTATTCAATTGCTTGATCTCCACTTGAATACTATCTACAAATCTAGGGTTGAACTCGGGAGAGGGAATTCTACATTACATATAAGATTGGGTAGAGAAAGATCTTAACCCTTCAGGGGAGCGGATTTGCGGTTAGGATAGGAATATACCTAATCGCCTTGCTTGGTTATTATACGAGAATTATTAATGCGTTCTTGCTAATCCTGATTCCATAGGAATATAGGCATTAGATTAGCTTGAATANCGGTAGGCGTGTAAAGGTAGTAAATCATAAAATATGTAAGACACTGAAATCCAAGTAAATACTGGAAGTAAACAAATAGTTACCATTTTCTCATTTTTCCACCAAATATCTTTAATAAACAATCTCCTCTTTGTTTTCCCCCAAATATCTTTAATAAACAATTACTTCTTTATTTTCCTCAAATATCCTATCACTTCAAAAACTATGAAAACATTTAACAATTTAGCATGCGCATACGGGATAAGCACAACCGGCCTGAGCCATCATAATAATCATGTCCCATGTAATAACCTTGTATTTAACTTAGAAACATGAAGGAATTACTTACCTATCATTGCATGAAGAAATCCTCTCTTTGAAGCCTCCCAAAATCGACCAAACCAAAAGAAAAATGGAAGGAAATGACCAACAATATCTATTTTAAAACATTCTGCCCAGGCCATTTTTCGCACCTGCAATCCAATACTCGCATCTGCGATTCCGCAGGTGCGACCAAACCTCTGCACCTACGGTTTTCCTCAGCTCGAGCCGACTTCGCACCTGCGCTCCAAGCCAGCTCACCACCTCTTTGCACCTGCAGTGCCATAGCCGCACCTGTGGCAAAAACCTCGCAGGTGCGGTAACACTAGATGACATCAATTCCAGCCTTCTTCAAACTTCAAATATTGATCCGTTAACCACCCGGAATCCACCCGAGGCCCCCGGGACCCTGTCCGATTATACCAACCTATTCCAAAACTTAATGCAGACTTGCTCGAGGCCTCAAATTACATCAAACAATATCAAAACCATGAATAGCACCCAAATCCCAACTTTGTGAACTTAGAAATTTACAACTTCTACATCCGATGCTGAAACCTATCAAATCACGTCCGCTTGACCGCAAATTTTGCACACGTCATATTTGACATTACGAACCTGCTCCAACTTCCAAAATCACATTCCAACCTCGATATCAAAATTTCCACTTCCGGTAGAATTTCTCCAAAAACCTTCAAATTCCTATCTTTAGCCAAATGACTTCAAAATGACCTCCGGACATCCGAATTCACTTCCGGTAGCGCTCCCAACTCCAGAATCACCATATAAAGCTATTCCCAGACTCGAAATCCCAAACGGACATCAACATCACTGAAATGCGCTTCAAGCAAAACTTAGGAAATTCCTTCAAAATGCTAACTTCCTTAATATACGTCGAAATGCTCCCGGGTTGTCCAAAACCCAATCAAGAAATACGCCCAACTGAGAAATCATCATACGAACCTGCTGGAACCTTCAAATCTTGATTCAAAGGTCGTTTACTCAAGATTCTAATCTTAGTCAATTTCTCCAACTTAAGGCTTCTGAAATGATAATTTTCTTTCCAAAAAAACTCTAAACTTCCAAAAATTCAATTCCAACCACACCTAATGGTCATAATACCTGAAACGAAGCTGCTCACGGCCTCAAACTACTGAACGACGTGCTAGAGCTCAAAACGACCGTTCGGGTCGTTACACATTATGCATAGTTGTACATCAAAGAAATAGTGTGATTGCATGGTACTCTAGTATCAATCATATCTGATGGACGCCATCAATTCACAATGCATTTTTGGCAGGTATTTCAGAAAAGATTAGGTACCAAGGTTAATTTGAGCACCGCTTTCCATCAACAGACCAATGGTCAGGCAGAAAGGACCATTCAGACACTCGAAGATATGCTGCGAGCGTGTGTTATAGATTTTGGAGGTAATTGGGATGATCACTTTCCACTTATAGAATTTGCTTACAATAACAACTATCAGTCCAGCATTGGTATGGATCCTTATGAAGTGTTGCATGGGCGGAGATGTAGGTCTCCAGTGGGTTGGTTTGAACCAGCAGAGGTGCCATTGATTGGTCCAGAGTTTGTTTGTGAGGCCTTGTATATAGTTCAACTAATCAGGGAAAGGTTGAAAGCGGCTCAGAGTCGTAAAAAGTCTTATTCTGACAAGAGGCATCGGGACTTAAAGTTCATGGTTGGTGATAAGGTGTTTTTGAAAGTTTCACCAATGAAAGGAGTTATGAGGTTTCTTGAGAAAGGGAAACTTAGTCCTAAATTTATCAAACCTGATGAATTTATAGAAAAAAAAGGAAATGTGGCTTATGAGCTAGTTTTGCCCGTTGAGTTGTCCTCTGTTCATCTTGTCTTTTATGTGTCTATGCTTAGAAAGTATATTCATGACAAGTCACATATAATACCTGCCAATACCATATAATTAAAGAACTCTTGACTTATGAAGAAGTACCTACAGAAACTCTCGATAGGCAAGCAAGAAAGTTGAGAACAAAAGATATAGCATCGGTAAACGTTTTGTGGAGTAATCATGATTCAAAAGAGGCTACGTGGGAGGCGTAGAAGATATGAGGAAGAATTATCCTTATGTATTTTGAGGAACGAGGTATGTGAAACCTAGGTTTGGCTTGGCATTTATATTTCATTTATTAAATACAAGTTAGCATATGTTTATGTCCTCGCTAGATTATACTTAGTTGTTAAAGTAATTTAGTTTCTGTCAGAGTATATTTAGTTATTAAATAATTTAGTACAATGCTAGAGTACATTTCATTAAAGTTATTTACTTTTTGCTTAAATGTTGTGCTTTAGATTTTAGTTAGCTATTGTGGCACCTCCTTGCCGGAGTGTAAATAATTAGTTTATGAGATGTGTATGGCGCTTATGAATTGCCTGTTATGGTATGTTTTGCTGTTGTTGGTGTATTTGTGGTATTGGTGACCGATATATTTTTTTTCAGATAGTCCAATTTATAGGGGAGACTCTGCCGAAATTTTTATAAATTTAGGGAGTTAGACAAAATTTTGAGTCCCTTGGGGAAAGTGAGTGGTGCTAAGAAAATTGAAGAAGTTCAAGGATTTAAGGAAGGATTTTTAGCTTAAGAAAAAGGCTGTGGCAACATGCGAGGATGAATGTTTTGACGGAGGGAAGATTGTAACACTCCTCAAATCTATAAATGTTTCAACACACGCTAAATATAGAATTTTATTTACCATATTTTCTGTACATAAAAAAGAAAAGATATACTTCTATTACATACTTAAACCCTTGTGATTGACTTTTGATTTACTTCTCTATTTATTACAATTAGGGGATATTATTAATTTTAATATTATTAATTATTAAAAATGGGTATCATTACATACTTGTTAGGTAAAAAAAAAGAGCAAGACACCTAATGTAACCACCCGACCGGTCGTTTTGAGCTCTAGCGCGTCGTTCAGCAGTTTGGGGTCATGAGCAACTCCGTTTCAGGTACTATGACTTGTAAGCGTGGTCGGAACCGAATTTCGGGAAGTCTACAGTTGATTTGGAAAGACAATTCTCATTTCAGAAGCTTTAAGTAGGAGAAATTGACTACGATTGGAATTTTGATTAAACCACCTCTGAATCAGGATTTGAAGATTCCTGCAGGTCATGATGATTTCGGACTTGGGCGTATGTCCAGATCGGGTTTAGGATAACCCGGGGGCATTTCGATGCATATTGTGGAAGTTTGCATTTTTGAAGAAATTTCCTAAGTTTGACTTGAAGCACATTTCAGTGATGTTGATGTCCGTTTGGGATTCCGAGTCTGGGAATAGCTTTGTATGGTGATTATGGAGTTGGGAGCGTGATCGGAAGTGAATTCAGATGTCCGAAGGTCATTTTGAAATCATTTGGCTAAAGATAGAAATTTAAAGGTTTTTGAGAAATCCGACCGGAAGTGGAAATTTTGATATCGAGGTCGGAATGTGATTCCGGAAGTTAGAGAAGGTCCGTAATGTCGAATATATATTGTGTGCAAAATTTGGGGTCAATCAGACGTGATTTAACAGGTTTCGGCGTGTGATGTAGAAGTTGGAAATTTCTAAGTTTATAAAGTTGGGATTTGAGTGCGATTAGCGGTTTCGATGTTATTTGATGTGATTTGAGGCCTCGAGCAAGTTCGCATTATGTTTTGGAACAGGTTGGTATAATTGGACAGGGTCCCAGGGGCCTCGGGTGGATTACGGGTGGTTAACGGATCAAGTTTGGGAGTTTAAAAAAGGTTGAGGTTGTTGTCATCTGGTGTGACCTGCGAGGATTTGGCCGCAGGTGCGACTAAGGGCGCCGCAGGTGCGAAATTAGGCTGGATCCAAGGAGGCCGCAGGTGCGGGAGATTTGGGCGCACCTGTGGAAGCGCATGTGCGACAGGGGGACCGTAGGTATGGAAATAGGCCTGGGCAGATTGTTTTTAAGCGATAATTTGGAAATTTCTCCATCTATTTTCATATGCTATGGGCGATCTTGGGACGCTTCAAATAGAGGATTTCTTGATGCATTGTCAAGGTAAGTAATTTCTTCACGTTCTTGAATTAATTACAAGATTATTACATAGATTTGGTATGAGAAATTGAGGGAACTTTGGAAAAAATATTGAAGAAACCTAGAAAATTGTAATTTGGATTTTTAGCCACGAATTTGAGAATGGAATTTAGAGTAAATCGTACATTGGATTTAGTAAGGCTATGGGTAGAATATATCTTCGAGAAATTTTGGATTCCGGGCATGTGGGCCCGAGGGCATTTTGGTCAGCCGAGTTGGGAAAGTATATAATTTGGAATTGTTGCAAGTATTAGAATATATTTTCATTGGTTTGTCAATGTTTGGATAGTTTCGGAGCGTTATGCAACGATTTTAGTCACCTTGGAGGCTGGTTATGGAATTTCGGAGCGAGGTAAATATCCTTTCTAACTTCGTGAGGGGGAATTATTCCCCTAGGTGAACTAATTAAGTATGTGTTACTATCTGGGGGGGGGGGGGGGGAGCTACGTACGCATGAGGTGACGTGAGTCCGTTCGTAGCTACTATTATGCCATGTCCGGGTAGCCTAGGACCCACTAGCATGTTTTACCTATTGAACATGTGACCCTGTCTGTAATATTAGACTGCTAATATAATCGTTATTGTAATCGAATGACTAAGGAAGATTAGAGTTCATTTTCTTAATCATCTAAAAAGAGAATTGATTTTCCTTCGCGGGCAATTGTATTTCCGGATAAGGTTGTATTATTAAACATTATATAAACTTGGCAAGTGAATTTCGAAAAGGGATTTAAATACTATTTTGTGGTTTTTAAAAAGAGAAATCAGTCATTTACTTTAGTATTTGTGTTCCCGACGTACTCGGGGTGGATTGTTGATTGTGCCTGTCTGCATGTGATATCTTCACAATTTACATTCCGCGAGCGGAATGTTATTTCCCCCACTGTCATGGGAGCGGGCCGTACGCCACGACGGATTTAAAATGCACTTTTGGTACGGGCTGTTCGATCATCGGCAGTGCATATACATGATTATTATATTGAGAGGTGCACTTATGGGACGGGCCATTCGACCCTCGGCAATGCACAAAGATGATTATTATATTGAGAGGTGAACTTTTGGTACGGGCCATTCGATCCTCGGATGTGCATAGACATGAGTATTTTATTGAGAGGTGCACTTTTGGTACGGGACGTTCGATCCTCGGCAGTGCCCAAAGTTGTTTATTATGACGGCTCAGTCTAGTTTTCCTAATCCCGTATGCGCATGCTAAATTGTTAAATGTTTTTCATGATTTTTGAAGTGATAAGATATTTGGGGGAAAATAAAGAAGTAATTGTTGATTTATGATATTTGGGGGAAAATAAAGAAGTAATTGTGGATTTATGATATTTGGGGGAAAACAAAGAGGAAATTGTCTATTTAAGATATTTGGGAAAATAATGAGAAAGTGGTAATTGTTTGTTTACTTCGAGTATTTACTTGGATTTCACTACCTTTACATGCCTATCGTGTTCATCTTATACTATTAATTAATTTTTTGTCCCTTAGTGAGTGTCTAATTCGACCTCTCGTCACTACCTCTCCAGGTTAGGCGGGCGAGTTACTGAGTACACGTTATTTTTGTACTCATGCAACACTTGCTGTGCATTTTGTTGCACAGGTACTTTCATAGCAATGTGGAGGATTCAGAGACTTAGGCGAGCTGCATCATCCGGAGGTGATACGCAGCTGACAGAGTCTCCCTCATACTGTATTTATTTTCATTTTGAATTTCCTTGTCCAATTTGTATTTCGGACAGGCTTTGTAATGATTGTATAAATTCATAGAAATTTCTCATGTACTTGTGACACCGGGTTCTGGGGTGTGTTGGGATATATTTGCTAAAGTGTAGTATTCAAACCATTGTTTTGCTCAACAGATTATATTTAGTTAATATGTAATAAAGTGAAAGGAAATTCTTTTCATAAATGTTAAAAATAGGAAATTGTCAATGATGTCCGGCGCCATCACGACCCTATGGATTTTGGGTCGTGACAACATGGTATCAGAGTTCTAGGTCCCCGTAGGTCTCACGAGTCATGAGCAAGTCTAGTAGAGTCTTGCGAATCGGTACGGAGACGTCTGTACTTATCTTCGAGAGGCTACCGGGCTGTCAGGAGTACTTCCCTTCTTGATTCATCACCGTGCAATTTGATTCTTTTGAGGCTTATGCCTATGTTCATTCCTACTCAATCTTACGAGTCATGAAGCGCTTGCTATGAATCAGGAAATTTGAGGAATTTAAACGGTGCTACAGATGTAATTTGAGAGGTTTCCATGTGTAATTGGTTGGGTCTGTTGTTATGGCCCTGCAAATGAATAATATGTTTTTTCAGCTCAGTAGCTGTGTTTCTGAGAGCGTTAAGGCTATGCTCTGGTAGTGATTTTCATATCCGACCCTGCATCCCCATAACACCATCATCACCAATAACCACATCCCTGGCATCACCTCGCCGGACCCTATCCTTAAGAACAAGCAAGTGCGGTCATCATACTGGCGCTTTCTGATACAGTCATAAAGAGAAGAATTGGAGGCCACACAAGACAATAATCGGTGGGGCTCCGATAGATTGAACCTCACCAACTGGCCCGCTAAGGCATGAACATCAAGTGCTATTGGTCTCTCAGCTGCTGGGAGATAGGCTAGACTCCCCAAATTCTCTGCTCTACGACTCAAGGCATAAGCCACTACAATAGCCTTCTACGGATGGTAAAGAATAGTGATATCATAGTTCTTGAGAAGCTCCAACCATCCCATCTGACTCAAATTCAGATCCTTTTGTTTAAACAAGTGTTGCAGCATCGGCTGATTAGTAAAAACCTCACAATGAACCCCATATAAGTAACGACGCCAAATCATCAAGGCGTGAACAATGGATACTAGCTCGAGATCATGCACCGGATAATTCTTCTCATTAGTCTTCAACTGTCGCGAGGCGTAGGCAATCACCCTACCCTCCTGCATCAAAACACAACCAATGCCTATCCTCAAGGCATCATAATACACGTATAAGAACCTGAAGCTGATAGCAATATTAACACTGGAGCTGAGGTCAAAGCCGTCTTGAGCTTCTGGAAGCTCTCCTCACACTCGTCTGACCACCTGAACAAAGCACCCTTCTTAGTCAATTTGGTCAAGGGTGAAGAGATAGAAGAAAACCCCTCCAGAAAGCGACGGTAATACCCCGCCAAACAAAATAAGCTCCTAATCTCTATAGCTAAGAACGGTCTAGGCCAACTCTGCACCGCCTTTATCTTCTTCGGATCAACCTGAATACCATCGTTGGACACCACGTACCCCAAGAAAGCTACTGAGCCAATCCAAAACTCACACTTGGAGAACATTGATAAAGCTTCTCCTCCCTCAATATCTACAATACAACCCTCAAATGTTGCACATTCTCCTCCTGGCTACAAGAATACACCAGTATGTCATCAATGAACACAATAACAAAGGAATCCGAATATGGCTGGAATACGTTGTTCATCAGATGCATGAATGCTGCTAGGGCATTGGTCAGCCCAAAAGACATCACCAAAAACTCATAGTGGCCATAACGGGTCTTGAAAGCCGTCTTGGAAATATATGAATCTCGAATCTTCAGCTGATGGTACCCGGATCTCAAGTCAATCATAGAGAACACCCTAGCTCCCTGAAGCTGATCAAACAAATCATCAATGTGAGGTAGAGGATACTTATTCTTGATTGTAACCTTGTTAAGATGCCTATAGTCAATACACATTCTCATGGAAACATTTTTCTTCTTCACGAACAACATCGATGCACCCCAAGATGACACACTGGGCCGAATGAACCCCTTTTCTAGGAGTTCCTGAAGCTGCCCTTTCAATTCCTTCAACTCTTCTGGTTCCATACAATACGGTAGAATCGAAATAGGTTGAGTTCTCGGCACCAGCTCAATGCCAAAATCAATATCCCCATCGGGCGGCATGCCCGGCGGATCAGTAAGAAATATGTTCGGATACTGACGTACTACAGGATCAGAATCAACAGTGGGAGTCTCAGCACTGAAAACATCCCTCACAAAAGCCAAATATGAAATCACCCTACTAGGCACATAATGAAAAAAACCTCTCTACTCGACTCCCGGACATCCGGGTATCGCTAAGGTCACAACCTTAACGTGATAATGTAGAACATCATGACACGGTGATAGCAAATCCATGCCCAATATCACATCAAAGTCAACCATGATAAGAAATAGTAGGTCCACTCGGGTCTCCAGACCCCCAATAGATATAACACATGACCGATACAAGCGGTCCACAAAAATAGTATCGCCCACCGGTGTTGACACATGAAGAGATGTGACTAGGGACTCGCGGGGCATATTTAGAAAATGGGAAAAATATGATAAAACATAGGAATACGTGGAACTAGGATAAAATAAGGTCGAAGCATCTTAGTGGCAAACTGAAACAATACATGTGATCCCTGCATCGGAGGCTATAGCATCTGGTCTGGATGGAAGTGCATAAAAACAGGCTTGACCTCCACTGGATCGACTTCCCCATCTAGGGAGGCCTCAAGCTGCCTAACCCCCACCCCTCGCAGCCTGGGCGGGTGGCGAAATAACTGGAGCTGATATCAAGGGCTGACCCCTCTGCTGAGAAGGACCCCTAAGAAGGCGAGGACACTTCCACCTCATATGCCCAAACTCCACACACTTGTAACAACTCCCCAGTGCTTGAAACGGGGATTCAAGGGAACACCTATCGACGGGATAACCTTTGGAAGAATCAAGCATAGATGAGCCCTGAACCGATGGTTCTGGAGATGAACTCTGGGCTGGAAGAGCACTGAATGATGGGTGCCCTAATGAGAACTGTGAGGACCACGACCAATGGATGCCCCACGATAACTTGTGTGGCCCGTCTGAGCCTGTCTCAAAGGACAAGCCCTGCCATGCTTGAACTGCCCCCTGAAGGAACACCACTGAAACTACCAAACCCTCGAGGCCTCTTGGCCTCCCTCTCATCTTGCTCCCGGCGATGAACCGATTCAATCTATCAGGTAATATCAACAAACTACTCAAAAGTAGCACCCGATACCCTCTCTCTGGTCATAAGAATACGAAGCTGATACGTGAGGCCATCTAAAAATCTCCTGATCCTATCTCTCTCTGTAGGAACTAACCAAATAGCATGACGGGCAAGCTCAGAAAACCTCATCTCGTACTGTGACACCTTCATATCTCCCTGTCGAAGCTGCTCAAACTACCTGTGCAGCCCCTCTATGCGGGACCGTGGAACATACTTCTCTTAGAAGGAGTGGAAAACTACAGCCAAGAAAGGGGCACTGCACCAACGGGCCTACGCCTCTCATAAGCCTCCCACCAAGTAAATGCAGCTCTTGATAACTGAACGGTAGTAAACGAGATCCCACTGGTCTCCAATATCCCTAATGTGCGAAGCATCCTCTGACACTTGTCTAAGAACTCCTGGGCATCGTCTCCCTCAACACCCCTAAAAGTCAGAGATCGAACCCTCTCAAATCTCTCCAACCTGTACTACTCATCGTCAGCCATAGCTGGAACCAAAAAATCCTGGGCTGGTGCAACCGGCTAAACTGGAACTGCCTCCAAGGTCTTAAGCCCTTGAATAACCTACTCAGGTGTACAGGAAGCTGGAGATTGAGTGCCTCCCCCGTCCTGAGAAGTAGCGGCTGAAATAGAAATAGCGACTGCCTTAGCAAGAATGGTGCATGCAGTCAGAATCTGGGCCAAGTTCTCCTGAAGACCCGGAATAACAATAGGAACAACTGGCGCCTGAGCTGGTCCCACTCGAGCATTTGTGGCTGGGACCTAATCTGGAACAATAGGCGGGTCTATGGGTACCGTCCTGGCAGCTACGCGGGCTACCTCGCTACCTCTATCATGGCCTCGACCGCAGCATTGACCCCTCATGGGTCCCACTGGTGGCTGATCGCCTTGTCTGGTAGCGCGTGTCCTCGCCATTGATGAGTGAATGAAACAATAGAAGTTTAGTTGCCAGAATTAATAGATTTGCACGACATGAATTCAAGAAATGTGAGATTTTTCCTAAGGGCTCTTCAGCCTCTCGAAGATAAGTACAGACGTCTCCATACCGATACGCCAGACTCTACTGAACCTGCTCATGATCGGTGAGTCCTATGTAACCTAGCTCTGATACCAACTTGTCACGACCCCAAATCCTACACTGGCCGTGATGGCGCCTATCATGGTACTAGGCCAGCTAGTTTACTAAACATAATACAAAGAACTTTCCATTTAAAACAACAACGAAATGTATCAAAAATCTTGCATGTTTAGCATTTCAAAATCTATGGATAATCAAAGAAAATATCTGAACCAAAATCCCCAAACCCAGAGTCAATAGTTATGAGCGCTAAATAGAAGATAGGATCTGACATGATATTTCCTTAATACATCAAGTCTACGAAAATTTAAATATGAGACAAAATGATAGGGAGAAAGGTGGGGCTGCGAATGACGTGCAGCTACCTCACAATCTCCGACCAGCTCCACTGAGAACAACCGAGTCTCACTCGATCCGGGCACCTGAATCTGCACACAAGGTGCTGGGAGTAACGTGAGTACACCAACTCAATCAGTAAAAAATATAAATAAGGACATGAGTGTAGTGACGAGCTTTAAAGTCATGCAAAGATCATAAAAGAAATATCAGTGGAAAAATAGTTATCGACATGTAAAGAATTTATTCAACAGTTATCGTTTAGAGGCAGAAATACAAAGAAGGTTGAAAACAGAAATTTCATATCAAATAAGCCCCTCGGGGATAGTGACACTCACAAATAAAGCCTCTCGGGCTAGCCCCTCAGTCACTCGTGACTTATCTCTCGTCAATCAGCACTCATACTCAGAACTCACGCTCAATATGGAATATATATATATATATATATATATATATATATATATATATATATATATATATATATATATATATATATATATATATATATATATATATATGTATGTATAACGCTACGGCGTGCAGCCTGATCTATAACTAGTCGACTTCGCTCACTAGGGGTGTACAGACTCCGCAGGGGCTCCTTCAGCCCAAGCGCTATATGGTCGCGGTGTGCAGCCCGATCCAATATATATAACGATGTGGCGTGCAGCCCGACTCAATTTATATTGTATATATGTATATAACGATGCAGCATGCAACCCGCTCCATCACTATCCCAAAAAATCCGGATCTCGGCCTCGCTGAGTCGTCACCCTCACAAGCCACTCGGGCATCTCATCACAATCACAGGTACTCAGCCCAAAACATTTCTCGTTTGTTTGAAAACATGGTGATAAACAAGATTGAAAATGAACAAGTATAAATCATGACTGAGATAATATCTTTTTATCAAAAACAGTGTGAGAAATAGTAGTAAAACACCCCTGAGGGTCAAAACAAGTCCGTAGTAGGCCCCAAACATTGCATACAGCCCAAATATAGAGTAAATCTTTAGAATTTGGGGTATCACGTGATTTCAAATCAATTACGCGGCTTAATAGTCGCTATGGGACGGACCAAGTCACAATCCCTATTGGTGCACACCAACACACCCGTCACCCAGCATGTGCGTCACCTCATTTGTCAAATCAATATGAAATACCGGGGTTTCATACCCTCAGGTCAAGATTTACGTTCGTTACTTACCTCAAACTGGAAGAAAACTACTCCGCGATGTCTTTGTTTCTCGACTCGGCCTCAACGTGCTAAGAAACTATTCAAAATATATTCATATCATCAAAATACGCTAAAGGGACGAAGCCCGCTTGAAAATATCTAATTTACATCATAAATACCAAAATTGGTCAAACCCGACCTCTGGGCCCACGACTCGGATTCTGATAAAAATCACAAAACTACAATCCTTGTGCTCTCACGAGTTCATGCATACCAAATACATCAGAATCGGACCCCAAATAACTCCTTAGTCTTCCAATTTCACCACTAAAACATGATTAAACAATGGGATAATTGCCATAAACACAAGATACAAAATCCAAGTAGCTTACCTCACTGAATACACTTGATTCCCCCATGAAATCCCTACTCAAAGCTCCAAAATCCGTCAAAAATTGTTAAGAAAATGAGAGAACTTTGCTAAGGCAACCTTATATAGGTTCTGCCCAGATGTATCGCACCTGTGACAAAAATCCCGCACCTGCAGCACCGCACCTGCAGAAAATCCCTCGCAATTGAGGAATCCCACTTAAGGAAAAATTCCGCATCTGCGGTGTCACGACCCGAATTACCCTCCTAGCGGTGTCGTGACGACACCTAGTCTCTACAACTAGGTAAGACTAAAAATTTAGCCGCTCGACATTTACAGCTTTTACTTTCCTAAAACCCGGAACATCACAAAGTCACAAACTCTGAACTACTGTAGCTCTATACAAAGGAATAAGGAAAATGTATGGAAGGGGACTCGTGAGATACTGCGGACGCGGCAGAATTACCTCGCAGTCTCCTAAGCAGTTGCTAAGATGCGCCTATCCGCTAAACTGTACACTGGTACCTGGATCTACACATGGGGAAAACATGCGCAGGAAAGGGCGTGAGTACTCCACATTCGGTACTCCGTAAGTGCCAAGCCTAACCATGTCAACTAGTGACGAGGTAAGGTTAAGGCTCTAATGAGTTTTAAAACAAGTCAATTATAAATTTAAAACAGTAAAATATAGATAAGCAATGATAAACAGGATTAATGGAAACTAGAAGAATTAATAATAGAAAAAGAGCCCTCGGCTCAGCACAACATATATCTCAACAGTAAATATGCAATGCAGTACAAGGGGAAAGCTCCCGGATCTCAGTCCGTAGTCCCAATTTAAATATGCTATGTAGTACAGGGGAAAGCTCCCAGATCTCCGCCCGTAGTCCCAATTTAAATATGCATTATAGTACAGGGGGAAAGCTCCCGGATCTCGGTCTATAGTCCCAATTTAAATATGCAATGCAGTACAGGGGGAAAGCTCCCGGATCTCGGTCTATAGTCCCAATTTAAATATGCAATGCAGTACAGGGGGAAAGCTCCCGGATCTCGGTCCGTAATCCCAATTTAAATATGCAACGCAGAAGTATGTCGGATGCGGCTTAATTAAACAGTTCAGGAAAAAACAACATGCAATAATATAGTAAAACTACCTATGCATGGTGTAACTAGTAGCAAATAAGAGGAAATCAAGTAAGCACAGGTAGACATGTTTATTCTTAAGCTAACTACTCAATTAAGAAAGGAAACAGTAATATAGGAATGAAAATGAGTGATGCCATGGAAGGAAAAATGGAAATTTTAGCAACAATAACCCGTGTACGCACTCGTCACCTCACGTACACGGTGTCAACATAACAAAATCAGTATAAAAAGGCCTAAGGGGAAGTCCCCAACACAGAGTTAGGCAAGCCACTTACCTTGACTGCGCTAATCAACTCAATACCACGCCCTTGCCACGAGTATCCAACTCCGGGTGGCCCAAATCTAGTTAATTCGATTACATAGTGTAAATATCATTTCAAGGAAACATAGTAACTAATAAGTTCGAAGCTAATACGCGAAATTTTAAAATTCGCCCAAAAAGTTCCCCGGGCCCACGTCTCGGAATCGAGTAAAAATTATATTTCCCGAACACCCATTCGCTCATGAACTCACTCGAACAATAATCAACAAAATCCGACATCTAAATCTCCCTAAATCCTCAGATTTCTACTTGGGGAAGTTTCATCCGAATTTCATTGATTAGATTGAGGATATTGATAGACATTATTGATATACAAATGGATTAAGGTTAGAAAACGTTACCTATGATTATTTTCTTCAAATTCCACTGAAAATTGCCAAATCCCGAGCTCTCAATCGATTTTGGAGTTATGAATTTCAAATCCTAAGATTTTTGTATAACCAGCCTAGGGATTTTGCACCTGTGACATTGTGATCGCACCTGCGGAAACTTAATCGCAGGTGCGGAAACTCATTAAAAGGCCTAGGGTAGCACCTGCGGTGGCTGGGTCGCAGGTACGGCCCCGCACTTGCGGATATTCTTCCGCGCCTGCGAGTCTAACCAGCCTGAACTACGTCCGCACCTGCGTGCACCCCATTCGCACATGCGTGTCCGCACATGCGGAAAAACCATCGCAGGTGCGAGACACCAGAACCAGAAATGGTGCAGCTGCTCTTAAAGTTCCAAATTCACCCGTTGGGCATCTGAAACAACCCCGAGGCCCCCGAGACCTCAAACAAACCTTCCAACTGACCCTAATACCATGTTCAAACTTGGTCGAGCCTTAACAAAACACGTCTCATAACATCAAAATCATCAATTATGCATAGATTCAAGCCTATGAACTTATGAAATTTCTAGAATTCACATCCGATGTCGAAACACGTCAAAACTCATCCGAATGAACTCAAATTTTGCACACAGGTCACAAATGGAATTACGGACCTGCTGTCACGTTTAGAATTCCATTCCGAGTCCGATATCAAAATTTCACCCATCGGCCGAAATCGCCGAAATTGTAACATTCGCCAATTCAAGCCTAAATCTACAACCGCCCCCGAAAACACATTCCGAACACACTCCTAACCCCAAAATAACCCAACGGAGCTTACTGAGTCGGCGAAACTCCATTCTGGATCCGTCTTCACACAGCTCTAGCTATGTCCTGATTTCAAAGGCTAAAATCCACATTTAAGAACTATGTGTTCAAAATCACTCTGGATTTCATCACTCAATGCTCCGACAAGTTCTAATAACATAAAATACATGGGAGAAGCGGTTATTAGGGGGTCAGGGCACTAACTCTCAAAACGACTGACCTAGTCGTTACATGCGATCCTCATCATGCACCTGCGGGCCCGGAGGTGCGACCCAACTTCCGCACCTGCGCTCCCATGCCAGGTTCCTCTTTTCCGCATCAGCGCAAGGCATTCCGCACCTTCATCTCCCCGTCCGCAGGTGCGGCCACACCGGAAGGCCTGTACCAGAAACCATTTGCTACAATTTTTTCCAACTTCCACCCTCTCGAAATCATCTGAAATCAATCTCGAGCCCCTCAGGGCTTCAACCAAAAGTACCAACAAGTCATATATCAATATACCAACCTAGTCGAACCCTGGGAACGCTCAAAATAACATCTAAACACCAAATTGAATCCAAATTCAAGCTTACAGATTTCTAAACTCTCAAAAATCGCCAACGATGCCGAAACCACCGAAACCATGTCCGAATGACCTGAAAATTTGCACACACATCCTAAGTGACACTACGGACCTGTTCCAACTTCCGAAACTCCATTCCGAACCCCATAGATAATGTTTAACTGCCAATTGGAAATTGCCAAAAATCCAATTTCTCCATTTCAAGCCTAATTCTACTCCGGACCTCCGAATGACATTCCGAACACACTCCTAAGTCTCAAACCACCTAATGAAACTATCTGAGCCACGAAATCCCCATTCCGAGATCATTTACCTACAAGTCAACTTCCGGTTGAGTCTTTACATTTAAAAGGATTTTTAATTAATTTACTCCAATATTTTATTATCTAAAAAATTTCTAACTGCGTCACAAATGATTTTATAATAATTTTTGTTAATTAATTTTTATCATTTATATTTATATTAATATTTAATCATTTTATGCATAATTATATTTACATCTTTAGGTTATAATTGCAATAACTTAGCAATAATAGCCTATGCGTGCATAATTACTTTATTTTCGCGAAAAATGAATTGTTATATTTATATAATATTGAGTAATTATTTTAAATAATTTTCATATAAAAATAATATTTTTTTATTATCTATTAATTATTTTTATAAATTATTTTATTAGTTTAATTGGGTATTTAAAACATAGCCATTTTTATTAAATTATTTCAGACCTACCCAGCCCAATACTAACCTAACACATAACCTAACACATAACCTAACACTCAAATCCTAACCCATATCCATACCCGTCAAAATTAGACCCGTCCAAATTAGACCCGCCCGCCTAAAACTCTAATCCTGGCCGTTGATCTCAGAAGATCAACGACCCTTAATCACTCACCCCTTTTAATTAATCAAACAACCCCAAACCCTATCTCATTACTTCCAACCTGCCGCCTTTGGATCCCCCACTCTCCTCTCTTCTATCTCACCCCTTCAAAACCCTAGCCCCGTCGCCACACATCCCTCTTGATTCATGGGGTTTTCCTTCGATTTTATGCCTTATTTGGCTTCAACTCTTTAATGGTTATACGATTCCTCTGTTACTTGATGTGAATCTCAAGAGACTCGAACCAAATCTAGTTCGAAGTCTCTCATATCTTAGCAATTTCATCTATGTTCACTCTGATACTTGTGAGTACGAATCTTTTCGTATTTTATGGTTTCAAATCTCTGGTTCAAACCATATTTGGTTCAATTCTATTTATTATTTACAGACCTAGCTATTTCCTGGATAAATCTGCTTAGATCTTATTATTTTATGACTGATTTTCTAGGGTTTTGTTTCTAATGGATTTTTGTAATAAAAATTTTCAACGTTTAATGTTTTGTCTCTGGTTTGCTTATCTATTGTTTGACTGATTTTTTTTTACTTGATTTAATTAGTTTCATATATATGTATTTCGTATGGAACTGACTTCTAATTGATTCTGGAACTATTTCCTTGCCTTATTTGATCTGGTACTTGACTATTCCATATAATGTTTTCCCTAAATTAAGTGGTATTAGCCGGATTTTATTCTATTTTGCCCTATTAATTGATTGAGTCGGCTCTAATTGGTTCTAAAGTCATGCCTTACTTTTGTAGGATTTATTCATTTCCTTATTTGTCTATCTCATTGAGACTATTTAAACCCCTTCACCATTCCCTTTACACAGACTCGAATCGTGTTATTCTCAAAACAAACCTAAGTTCTCTTTGTTCTCTCTTGTTCTGATTTGTGTACTAAGTGGTTATTATTCGGCCGGCTGAAAGACAAGGCCAAACTATTCTGCGAATTAACTGCTATTGCACCTTTACTTTCTTTTTTCTCAAGTGGTATGCCCTAACCTTTGCAATTCCATT
The DNA here is from genome assembly GCA_005239505.1 of Nicotiana paniculata. Classification (NCBI taxonomy): domain Eukaryota; kingdom Viridiplantae; phylum Streptophyta; class Magnoliopsida; order Solanales; family Solanaceae; genus Nicotiana; species Nicotiana paniculata. Next base: position 68,032 of record ML360619.1, read on the forward strand.
CTCTATACTTTGTTTGACTAGTATATTTCAATTTCTAGCATGATTCTATTCTTTCTATGAGAATTTTATGATATTGTTAACTTAGGGCTAAGTTATTTCAAACAGCATGAATCCTCTCCTAAGATTAAGGTTTAGAATGGTTTCTTGCAAGATGCTGTAAACATGTGATCACTTGACTGTTGATTAGCTCATATGTCTTGTCTGTTTAATTCAGATATTTTGCCTAGTTCCGTCCGTGTTTTAGCCATGATTGTTTTAACTATTAGCATGAATACTACCTAGTCACATGCCAAAGTGCTTGAACTATGTGCTGAACATGGATTCTGTATGTTCCTTGGTGCAGTTCTATTTGCAATCTTGTAATCTGAATCTGTTTGCTTTTGAAAATTAAGCTATTTCTAAATCATATCGACCTTCCTTTACCCTTTATGCAATGGTTTTCCAATCTCCTACTCTTAGTTATTTAGGTTCCTACCACCCCAGTGTGAGCACTGCCTAGGGTCCTTGAGACTCCCTTGAACTCTAACACATTCGGATTGATTTTCCAATCATATATGAATTACCTTCTTAATGTGGTTCTGGTGAGAATCTCCCTGGGTCCCGGAGGCCCTTGGGAACTTTGACACGCTGGAAGCTTGACTTTTAATGTGCCATGGATGGATCATTACTATACTCCAAAGTTGTTCTGTTAAAAGGCTTGGTTCCCATGTTTATATTGGACCTATGAAGGCTCCCTATAGTGTAATGGATACTATTATGTAATTTATTCATTCTGTGTTGTAATAGTTTCTTTAATAACATATTTGGGGTTGATTAGTGAAATTTGGGGGGCTTCCTTCTATTTTTGTTAAATTTAGGTATACTTCTTTAGAGATCATGCCTATACGGATTTCTGGTTCAAATCCGATCTTGTTAGATCTCAAATGATTTAGTGTTTGTTTTAGTATTCCCTCTTAAAAACTATGATATTTATATTTCTTACTACTTTTATTATTTTATGATTGATTTTCTAGGGTTTTGGTTCTAACGGATGTTTGTAAGAAAATGTTTCAACCTTTAATGTTTCGTCTCTGGTTTGCTTATCTATTGTTTGACTGATTTTTTTTTACTTGATTTAATTAGTTTCATATATATGTATTTCTTAGGGTTTCGATTATTTATTTATCCTATTGTTTCTGCCTGCTTACATTTAACTCTTTCAATTAAACGTTAATTGATTTTACTTACCTAATTTGTGTTTTGAAATCAGCTTTCCTATAGTGTCAGTAGTTCCTTATTAAGATTTTAGATGTTCTTACCTTATTTATGTGATTTATTACTCGTACTACTTTCCTTAACTCCCTTACTGGCCTGATTTTTATGCTTCGATTATGGAACTGACTTCTAATTGATTCCGGAACTAACTTCTAATTGATACCAGAACTATTTCCTTGCCTTATTTGATCTGGTACTTGACTACTGATTGATTCCATATAATGTTTTCCCTAAATTAAGTGGTATTAGCCTGATTTTATGATATCTTGCCCTATTAATTGATTGAGTCGACTCTAATTGATTCTAAATTTATGCCTTACTTGTGTAGGATTTATTCATTGCCTATTTTTCTATCTCATTGGGACTATTTAAACCCCTTCCCATTCCCTTTACACATACTCGAATCCTGTTATTCTCACAACAAACCTATGTTATCTTTGTTCTCTCTTGTTCTAATTTATGTACTAAGTGGTTATTATTTGCCGGCTTAAAGCCAATGCCAAATTATTCTGGGAATTAACTGCTATTGCACCTTTACTTCCTTTCTTCTCAACTGGTATTCCCTAACCTTTGCAATTCCATTCTCTATGCTTTGTTTGACTAATATGTTTCAATTCCTAGCATAATTTTGTTCTTTCTATGACAATTTGATGATATTTTTAACTTAAGGCTAAGTTATTTCAAATAGAATGAATCCTCTCCTAAGATTAAGGTTTAGTCTGGTTTCTTGCAAGATGCTGTAAACATGTGATCACTTACCTGTTGCTTAACTCATATGTCTTGTCTGTTTAATTAATATGTTTTGCCTAATTGCTTATGTGTTTTAGCCATGACTGTTTTAAGTACTACTATGAATACTACCTAGTCACATGCCAATCTTCTTGAACTATGTGCTGAACATGGGTTCTGTCTGTTCCTTGATGCAGTTCTGTTTGCAATCTTGTAATCTGAATGTTTTTGCTTTTGAAAATTAAGCTATTTCTATTTCCCAGGTTTATATTGGGCCTATGAAGGCTCCCTATAGTGTAATGGATACTATTATGTAATTATTCATTATGGGTTGTAATAATTTCTGTAATAACATATTTGGGGTTGATTAGTGAAAGTTGGGGGGTTTCCTTCCATTCTTTTTAAATTTGGGTAGAGATCTTGCCTATAGGTTTAATTATGTTGATCAAGTTGTGTGATTGCCATTAGTTATTTAGAGATGCTGCCTATAGGAATTTCTTTATTGTTTAGTTCTGTACTTTTAAACTCACATATTAGAGGTCCTGTTTATAATTCTGCATTAGAAATCATGTCCTAGGATCCACACATTTTTAAACCCCAACGTGCATTAGATACCACGTCTATTGGATTCTGTTTGTTTGAATAATAACCTTTTCTGACAGTCTGCTTAAAATTCTGCCTACATACGTTTAATAGATACCATTCTTATAGGAAATTAAGATCAGTTCAAACGTAGAAATCATGCCTATAGGATGAAATCAGTTTTCAAACCTAGAAATCAGGCCTACGGGATTTAAACTAATAAATATCATGCCAATAGGTTGAAATCAGTTTTCAAAAATAGAAATCCTGTTTATAGGAGTTTAAATCAAGTCAGTAACTACAATTCATGGCTATAGGAAGTAAGGATCATCCTCAACTTAAAAAACATGCCTATAGGGGCTTAAATCAATTCTGCAATTAGCAAGCATGCCTATAGGACTTAAAATGAAAAAAAATTGTCTTTATGAATTAAAATCAGTAGTCCACTTAGGAACCATGTTATATTCTGTTTTTGCTCATATAGATATCCTGCCTATAGGATTCTAGAATTAACAAAGTTTTTGATTTAATTGTGTGCATTTGTTGCTTATGTGCGGAGGTCAATGTGAGCCCTTATTTGTTTCCTTACACGAAAAGTCCTATTTATATGTTGTTTATCACCTAGATTTTTCATTTGTTTAAAGTAAATATAGGTCAGTCTAGAACCACCCTAAATAAAGGTCCTAAAACCTCCACGGCCATAGGTAAGGGACGGATAGTGCACGCATAAGGAACTGGTTAGAAGCTATTAAAACATTTAAGTAAGAACTGAAAGATAGTAATTGGGTAGTAAAGAAGATGATAGACCGTGCGCTAATGCTATGAGTAACACCCCAACTTGGGGAAGTTACAAAGTATTTCATGGAATGATCCTATAGGCTAAAAAACCTAGGATCCCTTTCAATCCCGTGTAAAGCAACTTGTATTGTCCAAATTGTTCCCTTCCCTTTTAGACTAATTCGCTTAATTTATGTTTAGCCGGGACCCATCATTGTGGACCTCGAGGGGGGCCTAACACTTTCCCTTCGAGGTAATGTGAGCCCTTACCCGATCTATGGTGATGCAAACTGGTTTATTAGTTGTGTGATGACCCAAAAGGGTCATCCTGTATATTCTATCTAATTCTTTGTTCTGAGGTCGTGAAAACCTCCTTCCATCTCACCTCGATTTGTGTACACATCGTGGCGTGAAGCCGGGAAGCCGTTATGTGAAAAATTGATAAAAATCAAAAATTTTGTATTGGAAATTTCAATAAAGTTTACTTCAGTCAATGTTCTTGGTAAGCGGACCCGTATCCGTGGTTTGACAGTCCCGGAGGGTTTGTAGGAAAATATGGGGCTTGGACGCATGCCCGGAATCAAATTCCGAGGTCCCAGGTATGAGAAATGAATTTTTAAAGAAAATTATTTTCTGAAATATATAAAGGTTTTTGAAAATGAAATTTGAGGTGAAACCTATGATATCGGGACCGCATTACGATCCCGAAGCCCGGTACAGGTTCGAGATGATTTATATGTGTTATCTTTGAAAATTTGTAAGAAACGGACTTAGTTGACATGATTCGGACCTTAAAAGCAAAACTTAGTGTTTATAAAAGTTTGAAGAATTTTCATGGATTTTTTAGCTTAATTCATCGTACTAGTGTTGTTTTATGTGGTTTGAAACCTTGAGCGAGTCTGTGTTAGGTTGTATGACTTGTGTGTGTGGTTGGACGGGTTCCCGGGGAAGGGGGGCTCTGTTACGTTTAGGATGCTCATCGGGTGTTCTTAGAACTTGGGAGACAGCTGAACCATTCCTGGTTCTAGTGTCTCGCACCTGCAATGGACCTTCCGCAGGTGCGGCGAGAAGTTCGCAGGTGCAGAACATAGCCCAAACCCCCAATTCTCACATGTGCGGTTAGTTTTCCGCAGGTGCAGAACTGCGGGTGTGGCCATTTGACCGCAGGTGCGACCCTAGGTTTTTTGTGGGTTTTCGCACCTACGATGGTAGTTCCGCAGGTGCGGTCCCAAGGGAGCATGTGCAGAATTTATGGGCAGAAAAGAGGCAGAACCAAGGGTTTATGTTATTTTCACCATTTTAGAATTGGGGAGCTCGGGAGAGGTGGTTTTTGGAGGCTTTTGCAGCTGGGTAATTTTTGTAAGTGATTTCTATACATCATAGACCAACTTTTTGAGTTATGATTAGGTTTTTGACCTCCGATTTGAGAGATTTTCATATGTTTAGACTCGTGACTAAATGGGTGTCTGGAAAATATAATTTTTACCCGATTCCGAGACGTGGTCCCGGGGAACGTTTTGGACAATTTTCCTAATTTCGCGTCTTAGCTTTGAATTTATTTGTTAAACTAGTTACTTGTAGTATTATTTACATGATGCTATTGATTTGAGTATATTTGGGCCATTGGGAGTCGGATACCCATGGCAAGAACGTGATTTCAAGTTTTGTTTCAGCGGTTAAGGTAAGTATCTTGCCTAACCTTGTGTGGGGGGGATATTTCCTTAGGATTTGAGTCTTCTATGTTGATTTTAGTCCGTGCACGCGAGGTGACGAGTGCATGCTCGGACTTGTTTGTGGAAATTTGACCCTTTAGGAATATTAGGTCCTTATATTCGCCGAGTATGAATTGTCCTTAGCATGAGTGAATTTCCTAATTTCTAGTGTTATCTTTATCTGCTTAAATGTGGAAGTTGTTAGTGTTTGATTTACTCCTATTGCCTACTTGAATCCTAATTGACTTATCTGAAGGTTTTATTTCCTTTGTTGTCATGCTATATCTTTTTAACTACTTATCTCAAATTTGCAATTATCTTCATCTTAACCTAAAATTGTTTTTGTCTTAAATGAAGTTATGATTATTCTTTGTTGCTTGACCTTAAGTGGAAATTGTTGAATATTCTCGTAACTACTCAACCTTAAAAGAAGTTTAGATATTTTATACCTTCGTGACTTGCCTTATATGGAGTTATCGGATTTGTGTTGATTTCTTTTTGTTCACCCGTGTAAATAGGTGCGGCTGTTACATGCTATTTTCCTTCCTTGGTAAGTCATTCGTAATATGCCTAGCTCTCCTTATTATGTTTATTTCTCGTGAACTAGTTTTGCCTATCTTGTGGTCGAAGGCTCTTAGGTTGATGTATCGATTGTATCTTGAACTGTTGCCATTGTTGTTGTTGTACATGTTGTGGTGATGCACAAGGTTTCTATCGCGCGATTTTTGATATAGGGATTTGCATGAGGTTTCTAATGTGCTGTGTTTACTATTGATATTGCACATGCGGCGTGATAAGGCGGGATACGAGATTGAGTGTTGCGCATGTGGCATGACAAGGTGGGAACATGTTTATGCACGTGTGGCGAAAAAAGGCGGGTATATACTTTGATATTGCACACGAGGCTTGACAAGGTGGGCTATGGGAGAGATTGTTTGTGACACTTGTGTTCGCCTGGGGGCATTCCTTGTTGTTGATATTGTGTACTGGAACACTTACCGTGTGAGTTCATTCGTGTGGAAATTTATGAGAAGAAAATGTACGTGTTGCCTCTTTTGTTTTCATTATGTCTATTGGTTGTTGAAATCATGTTAGGACACCTGCACAAGGATACACATAGTTAAGTACTACTAATAGAGTCAAGACTCCTTGTTGTTGTCCAGTATAGATACTCATGTTGTGCTTACCGTATGGGTGGGTATGAACCAATTGGAACGTGAGTCATCCGTGCAGTTAGTACTCGAATGAGGGCGCAAGATGCCAAATGTTAGGGTTCGAATATAGGGACCCGTAAATGGAGATTTTTCCGAGGTTCGGAACCTCGTGGAGATGACTATGAATTTGATGTAGAAGTGGTTGAAGTTGTTGATTCATTACATGCACGTGTTAAATATTTACATGCCTTGATTGTCTGTGTTTTATTAGGTCTTTGTGTTACTTCATGGTTCCCGCTGATACTTATTATTTTCCTTCTTTATCGAATTCGCTGTCTTGTTAGCTATATTGCATAGCCTTTATGTGTATATCATTATTTCCTTGACTCCTATATTGATACTTGTTGAGTTTTTATTAGACCAGTGGGTGTCTTGACTCGTCCTCGTCACTACTTCACCGAGGTTAGTCTCGATACTTACAGGGCACCGCTATGGTGTGCTCATACTACTCTTCTGCACATTTTTGTGCAGATTCCAAGTTTTCGCATAGCCGGCCTATTGATTGATAGTAGCGCGGTTGCTGTTGTGGAGACTCAAGGTAAAACCGTTTTAGCCTTAGCAGTTTCGGAGTCACCATCTTATATATTTGTTGCACTGTTGCACTTATTTTTGAACAGTGGTATTTTTATGAGTGTTAGTGTAAATTCTTAAAAGCTTATGACTTGTACTTCCAGGTTTTGGGAAATAAATTGTGCAAAGAATTATTTATTTCAGAAAAGTATTAGATTCTATTTATTATTGTTGTTATTCCTGAATATTAGGCTTACCTAGTCCTTAAGACTATGTGTCATCACGATACCCAATGGAGGGAGATTTGGGTCGTGACAAGTTGGTATTAGAGCTCTAGGTTCATAGGTGCTACAAGTCATAAGCGAGTTTAGTAGAGTCTTGCAGATCGGTACAGAGACGTCTGTACTTATATTCGAGAGGCTACGAGACTATTAGGATAAATTCACTTCCTTCTTTCCTATCGTGCGAGTTCATTGATCTTGAAGTTTGAAATTTATCATTCCATTCTCTCACAGATGGTGAGGACGCGAGCTGCAAATTCTAAGGTTGTTACTCCCGGAGTAGATGCCTCCAGGGGCAGAGGTAGAGGCAGGGGTCGATGAGGGGCACGTGCCGCAGCTAGAGCACGTGCCAGAGCAGCCGTTGAGGAGCCGCCAACAGTCCCAGTTGGGGAAATTGAGGCGCCTATTGTTACACCCGGACTTCAGGAGACCTTGGCACAGTTCTGGGATGTGATTGGTACCTTAACTTAGGCGAGATTGATTCCGAGTGCACCAACTACTTCACAGGGCGGGGGAGGAGCTCCACTGACACATGAACACCCATCTTAATAAAGAAGCCGACTGAATCACTTCCTTTGTAAATCACCTCTGTACGAAGCATAAATCCTGAATTTTTCCGAAGCCCGAACATGAGTCGATAAGGCTAACTATAGCACACCTTTATCAATTCCTTTGCTCAAATTACCACTTATGTTCTTTTCCCTTAGCTGTAATAACCGATACGCCGATAACTCAAAACCCCACAAGTGGATAACCATGCAACCCAATCGTACGCGGTGGGACTCTCCCACTTAGCCTGAAACTGCTATTACATAACTCTGGAACCCACCAAGATTCTTTCTTCATTGCTGACATGATTACGCACAACCAACCTGCCCAATTCCTAGAAATCCTTCTGTTAGCATTTCATGAACACTCTGAATCTCTAGCAACATTCACATATTCTACCTCTTACTGGATAGTTAATAAAATCATTCGCAGAAGCTTCGCCAACCACGCGACCGTTGACCTGCTCACAAAAGATAACCCACCTTTGGATATTACATGTCGGCATCTTCCAACGTTGTTGCACGGGGTACAATCACTACGACATCAATAACCCATCCTGAGCCCGTTCTCATTCACCAACTATACCAGTCCGTTCACTCCTTATGGACATCAACTAAATGTGTGAAATATCTTCCAATTTAAGGTTATATTTCATCCTTCTTCATATCAAGCAACTCATTTCTGTTATATCTAATCTCCCGCCGTATAATATCCCATATTTCAAATTAACCATGTGGACCCAATCACCGTCCACTAAAATTCCCAAATCACTTTAAACTTTTCCGCAAGGTGTGTAGTTATCCTGGTACGGAACTCATATGCTACTCTGCCACTCTCCCACTTTGGTCAAACTCACTCCTTTAAGCAACTACTCGACTTTTTCTTCTTCCACATGGCCTTCTAGAAATTTAACCATCGCCCGATACTTCCCACATGTCCTTCCTCATCCTTTGCAGCCCAGTTGTCGCCTTAAATCAATATCTATATTTGTAGCACTTGAACCGATAGATCACTACTAACTTCAACCCTTTCCGAAGATCCTCTTTATCGAGACGTCAGCATTAGAAATACCCATTCAATATTGAACCGTCGCACCTCGCGATCTCTGACAGCCACTTCTACAATACTATCTCACAATATCCTGCCCAAAAGAAAAATTGTAGAAGATCATAGCACCGGCGAACTTAACACATTCAACCGAGGACGATGACACCAAACCGCACGATTAGGAATCAAGAAGAGAAGTACTCCTAACAGCCATGTAGCCTCTCGAAGATAAGTGCAGACATCTCTGTACCGATCCACAAGACTCTACTAGACTTGCTCATGACTCGTGAGACATAAGGGAGTTTAGTGCTCTGATACCATGTTGTCACGACCGAAATTTCACCGAAGGTCGTGATGCCGTCGGACATCACTCTCATGCAGGCCAACACCAAGAAGTAAATTAAATTTTTATTTTAGTATTTTTGAAATTATTTCTTTTCATTACAATAATAAAATGAAATTCACTGAGTAAATACTGATTTCTTTAAAAAATTCAAATACTAAATAAATCCCATAGTCATCCCAGAACCAGGTGTCACAAGTGCATTAGCAATTTCTAGAAAACAAAGGTAATACAATAACTGTCCGGAATATGAATTGGACAGTAGATAAAATATAATACAATACTTTGAAGGAGACTCTGCTGGCTGCGGGTCGTCTCGAGAGGTGCAGTTCACCTAAGTCTCTGTATCAGCTATGTCGTTACGCCAAACAAGACCACTAGACATACATGTGCAGGTGCAACAAAAATGCACAACAAGTGCAGTATGAGTACAAAAACAACGTGTACTCAGTAAGTATCATGTCTAACCTTGAAAAAATAGTAACGACAGGTCGGCTTCGACACTTACTAGTGGTCCAATAATAAAATACCAAAATGTGTAAAAGTATGGATTAAGGTGATTTCACAAATAGTAGAAGATAATAGTATCCCCCACAAATAGTAGCACATAATTAATTATTTTACCTATGGGGACAATTCCCTATTACAAGGTTAGAAAGGAGACTTACCTCGCTCCGAAGTTCCAGAACCGGCTTCCAAGCCCTTCCGATGACTCAAATTGATGCACAATGCCCCAAAGCTAACCAATAATTATGCAACCCCATTAATATATGCTCAAATACCCATTATAATCCAATTTATAACAATTTCTAACCTCGGTCGAAAAGTTGACAAAAATTGCCCTCGGGCCCACGTGCCTGGATTCTGAAATTTTTAAAAAAATAATGATTACCCATAATTGTACAAACTCAAATATATATTTTGTTTCCAATTCCATGCTCAAATTCTAGGTCTTCTATCCAAAACCCCACAATCTAAAAAAATTTCCATGTTCAAATCCACATATAATCATGTATTTAACTAAAAACTGGTATACACCACTTACCTCATGCTTGGTGATGAAAATGGCACTCCCAACCCGAATTTCGCACATGCGGTGTACGAGCCGCATCTGCGGTCTTGCAGGTGTGACTAAATCCTCGCACCTGCGAATTCCTCCTGCCTAGCACGAAGCCGCACCTGTGCCGTTATTTTTTGCATCTGCGCCTTCGCAGGTGCGGACACACCCTTGCACCTGCGGTCCAGACTTCTCTCCCTCTCGCCCAAACCGTACATGCGACCATTAGTTTGCACCCACGACCTCGCACCTGTGGCCGATCCCACCAGATATCAGTTGCTTCAGCCCTTCCTCAAATTCCATTTTCGATCCGTTAACCACCCGAGGCCCCCGGGACCCCGTCCAATCGCACCAACCAGTTCCAAAACATAAGTCGGACCTACTCAAGGCTTCAAATCACATCAAACAATGCCAAAACCATGAATCACACTCAAATTCAAGCTTAATGAACTTTAGAACTTCGAACATCAACATTCGATGCCCAATGACCTCAAATTTTGCACACAAGTCACATTTAACATTTCGGACCTACTCCAACTTCAGGAATCAGAATATGACCCCGATATCAAAAGTCCACTTACGATCAAACTTCTCAAAAACCTTCAAATTTCTAACTTTAGCCAAATTACTCAAAAATGACCCACGGACCTCCGAATTTACTTCTGATCGTGCTTCCAATACCTAAATCACTAACGGAGCTATTCCCATACTCGGAATCCCAAACAGACATCGATAACACTGAAAGTCACTTCAACCCAAATTTAAGAATTTCTTCCAAAATGCCAACTTCCACAATAGACACTGAAACGCTATCGGGTCATCCAAAATCTGATCCGAGATCATTTATTCAATGATCCAACCTTAGTCGATTTTTCCAACATAAAGCTTCGGAAATGAGAATTCTCTTCACAAATCAACTCCAATACTCCCGAGTTTCAATTCCGACCATGCGTACAAGTCATAATACCTTAGGTGAAGCTTTTCATGGCCTCAAACTGTCGAACGATGCACTAGAGCTCAAAACGAGTTGTCGGGTCGTTACACTAGTTCCCAAAAGAGAACGTCAGTACCATCCACTGTACTTAGCGAGTCTCAACGACAGGGGACGAAACTTGAATACAATATACGTTACGAGTATAGAATCTAAATGCATAGAAAACTTAAAGCTTCTTAGAACAATTCTAAAATAATTTCATAATTGCAATTTATGAATATTCTAAAAGAAATTCTTTTCTTTTTCTTTCTTATAAAAGAAAATACTTCATTTTATACTTCAGGAGTTCCAACTATCCTGACTTATTTCTGTCTTAGTCACCGTGTGATCGGCACGGGTTCGATCCTAACCTTCATGATACTCATCACTCATATATCATACCTTAGCCTGGCTAAGTAAATTCTCAGCAACGTGACTCTCGGCTCGTGTGCTCCCTACTTTGGCACAAGTAGTTTCAGCAAGTCAACGCCTTGATCATGACCCTCGGCCTGGACGATGACCCCTTCTCAGAATAGAGGATACTCCCAAAAATATTATCTTTCTGTAACTTCTTCTTGTAACTTTTCAAGTCTAAATCTTGTTTGAACGTGATCTATCAGTATCCATAATAATATTCTTGAGTGTATGCATAGTACAAGCAAGAAAACTACTCAAGGTATTTCTAAAAGTTCTATCTAACTCTTGAAACATTAACATGTAAGATCATGTAATAAATCATATAAATATGAAAAATAGACGACTATAATCCTCGAGTAAAATATATAAGTTTTAACTAGAATATACTTAGTCAACATATATTCACTTGTTCCAATTAAGCACATGTTGACTCTTTAAAGCATTATATCAAACACTTTGTGGGCATATTTTTTTGAGTAAATCCACTTTAGTAAAGGGTTATATCCACTCTCCCTAATTTCTCTTTTCAAGCAACAATGTAAGTTACAATTCTTGTAATCAACTCAATGATCAAATACTACATCAATAAGTCACAATGAGTATTCAACTTTCCCAAAGTATTAATATTTTCTCAATTCTAAGACCTTTAGGTTCAACTTCTAAATTTCTAAGTTTTGGGGTGAGGTATTATTCTAACAATTCTTTACTATCTCTAAAAACCTTAACCCGTTATTGCAATCCAACAAAAGTGAAGAATTTATCTTGTAACACCAAAAACCTAACTCGTACTTGATGGTTGTTCTTGAAGTTTTGTAAAACCTTCCTATGAATTCACCATATTAGGGTGTTAGTTTCTAGTGTATAATGATGTTATAGCTTACAATCCTATAAAAAGAATTACCTCAATCGTGTCCTAAAGAAGGTTCGAAGTAGCCGAGAAGAACCGCTGCCTCTGTTTCTTGCTTCTTGTAAAACACAATGCTGCCTTTGTTCTGTTGTGTTTAATTCTTAGCAATTGTTTTCCGGCCCTTGTTCTCATTCCTCCTAAGGCTTTAAGCCTTTTCCATTTTTTTTTGGTCTTTCAACATAATATTCTGTGGGCTTTGGGCTCAATAATGAGGTGTCTTGCTCTTTTTTTTTACCTAACAAGTATTTAATGATGCCCACTTTTAATAATTAATAATATTAAAATAAATAATATCCCCTAATAGTATATCCAATTAATTATGAACAGAGAAGTAACTCAAAAACCAATCACAAGGTTTAAGTCCGTAATAGAAGTATATCTTTTTGTTTTTAGTGAAGGGTTTATGGGGTAGATCATCAACAACTGTGGGGTTAATGAATCTGGTGTTGTATATTGACTTGCTGATTCCAACTCGTATAGGATTTGAGGCACTGTTGTTTGATATTAAGATAAATATTATGGTGTGCATACTGTTAATTAAGCAGCTTTATCCAAGTTTTATTTGGAAGGACAAATCAACCATCATTTGTCTCATGAGACATCATTTTATGATAATGGTTTCTTTTCTAAGGGTTGGGAGTTCTTGTTCCATTAATGTATCACCTCTTTCTTTTAATAACACAGCTGAATGTTTAAATATATGAAATAAGTGTCATTTCTTTGGAACTACAGATTGTTTAGAACATCCTTGGCAAAAATTTATTTGTTACATAATTAGGCGAAAATTCGGTAAAGTTGTATAACTAAAGTAAATCAAAATGAAGGTTTCATGATATTTAAATATCTGTTATTTACTGGTAAGCTGTTGTTAATCAACACTAATATGTGATCGCATGATCAAATATTAAAAAAAATTTAAATTCCCCAAGATAAAAGATGAAAAGAAAGCTGAAAAGCCATCAAAATAGAATACTCTATAAATAATTATAAGAAGCTCTAAAAACAAAAGATTTTATAATTCATTCGTCAACGAAATGATGATCATGTTAACCGGAATAGTGAGTCAAAAAATTTATTCGTTGTAGACTAGAAATTTTTTGGTAGGAATTTAGTCAAGTCAGGTGTGATTTTGAATTCTAAAATCTAATTGTACAACAATATAGAAAGTTATTTATAAGTTTTCCATATTTCTTAATTGTTGGATTCTTTCTAACTCTGTCATATCCCCTTGGAACAACTATAAAACCCCCCGTCTTTGTTCCTTTGTTTTCATCTCACAATTTCATTTTAAACTTCCTCTATGTACATTTCTTCAATTTTGAAGATCATATTTCATCTTCTTTTTTATGTTTTTTGTCTCATAAATGGTTCACAACTGCGCGACATACAAATTATCCCAAAAATTGCCCCAACCCTATAACCTTCATCAAAACCCAAATTTTTTAATCCCAACAACGCCTTCAAGATTAGGTATGAGATTGCCGAAGAAAATATTGAAATGGAATTGCTCACCGATAGTTAGTGGCGCAGTCAGTGACATGTCCCCTCTAGGATTAGGCTTAGGAGTTACCTTCGACCGTAGGCATTTCAGGCATGCCGCAACTTTTTTAGCCAATGAGTTTACTACTATATTAAGTGCCTTCACAATCATATCAGTCAAAATTGAAAAATGTGTATGATTTTCTAATCATAGCCTCGTATGGTTAGAAAATAATGCACGTCCTACAAATTTGATGGATAAAATTATAAACGTACCTACAGTCAAAGGTACCCCTATCCTAAATCCTGGCAAGGGGCATGCCACTTAATGCGTCTCTAACTGATGGCGATTACACCCTATCTTCTAGTGTGTTCGTTTCTCTGCAATTTTTTTGGTTTGTGTAGATACATATTTAAAGAAAAAAGATTCTAAGATCTATGTTATAGAGAACTAGCTTGAATTGTAAATAAAGTATTAATGCTTCTGATTCTTGTACGTGGCCAAAACAGATAAACATTTGTTTTCTCTTTACTTCTTTTTTTACCTTTGCACCATGATATATCTCCACTAATTATGTTGGCATTGCACGCAAATCATCATCGATCCTAAACTAAAAAAACCAAAAGAAAAAGTAGAAGGGAATTGTGTTAAATTGATTGTTTGTGTACAGATTGTTTCTAATTATGCCAATCTTACAATGTACACATAATATGTACTCCTAAAAAGAGCGAAATTAATATGGAATATTCATATAACCAACTAGTTTGGAATTGAGCAGTAATGAATTAATTTCACGATTTTTATCTATAAACCATCACTAAGATGCTCGTTTAAGATTCTTTTGTCGCCACTAAAAGCTTAAAGGCCGTTGTTTATGGATCCATTTTGTCTTATTATTTATCATGTTATCACCTAAGGAGTGAGGACCAAAGCTTATCTATATATTGAAGAAGACACTGTGAAGAATACAACAGTGAGTCAAAACTAAACAAATTCATTGAGCTTTAAAATAGTGAAAATATTTAATTCCACGAGTATTCAAATGTAAGAATGGGAAATCATTATTTTAATTCATATGGTAGAGCTCCAGGCAAAACCTTGGTCACCTCAAGACAAATTTAATTTAAAAAAAAGGAAAATTGATGTCCAACATCAAACACCAATACATGTGATAGTATTACTACATGTTCAGACGGCCTTATTAGGAATTCTTTATTTGATACATAAGTATTTACGATTTTTTACCATGTCCCCAATTGATGATTATCATAAATATTATGTTTTCAACAGAAAATTTTGTTACCAATAACTTAATAAGTATTTATTGTATAAACATATTTTACACCATTAGTTCATGTTACTTAAATAAAGTTCTCTGAGATTTTATAATAAAAATAATCAAAATGAAGAAAGGAATACTTAAATGTCTGTTATTCACATACACGTAATTGGGTGATGAAGACTAATACGTGACCAAACGATGAAATGGCAATTACTACATTTAGTTTCCCAAATAAAAATAGGACAAAATACGTAGTTTACTGATGATAGGCTACAATTACGTATTTTAGTCGCTTATTACACTTTAATTTACTACACTATAATTTAGTTTGAGCTTTAATTGCTAGTGTTTTGCACTAATTGTATATTTTATTCCTTGTAGGAGTGATTTCGAACTATGTAGATGTTATGGAATGAATTCAAGTGATTTGGAGCTTTGAAGTCTCAGTAAAATCCCGAGGAATACTGGCTAAAGTGCGCGGTCAATGCGCGGATGCGCATGTCCTGTCCGGGAAAGTTGCCCCTTTTTGCATAGGAGAAGGTATAATTATTTGGGCACGACCCTACTTGGTATATATACATGAAAAAGGGTATTTTGAGGACTTTTGAAACACCCTAGACCTCCTAAATTTAATCTCCAACCCTTAGTATTTTTAGTTGTTAGTTTACTGCTTCAGTTTCATAGTTAATTAGTTAGATATAAGAATCCTAATCTTTATAACTTAGAAATTTGTTCGAGCTTCTCTTCTTATCGATATTGAACAATTATGGCGAAACATTATTTCTCTGTGGGATTCGACTCCAGACACTTTGACCGAATTATATTTGCAGTGACCGCTTAGTCTTTTTTATAAGGCATAGTTGGGTGTGATCAAATTTTGGTGCCGTTGCCGGGGAACTAACGGTGTAGCTGTAGGTGTACATATTTCTAGGTTGCGAATTTGAACTTTTATTTTTGTTTTCTTGTATCTGATTATTTTTAAATTTTTATTTTTGACTTGAGAGACATGGCATCTTGGAATTCTGAGAGATTTGATGTTGGTAATTCTACTTTTGAGTCATCACTTTTGGTTGGATGCCTGTCATATCTGAGCGGGACCATGAAAAGCAGTCTGCATTATCCTTTAAATAATCAATTAACTTACCTCTTCGAGCGGGGCCTAGCCTCGTGTCTATATACACTTTCTGCTCAGGCTTTTGTTCAGATAATGGAACAGATACGATCTCCTCCGTAGTTTTTTTGATGTGGTCATCTTCCTCCGGTTCACGAATGACGTCCGGTCTGGAATCTGTATCTGTGTGGTATAGTATACCTTCCGTGGTAACTTGATTCTCCTTCTCGTAAGTATTTTCTTTCGTACCTGTTTCAGCAATAATACCTTCCGTACCTATTTGGGTAGTAATTTCTTCCATGCCTATTTGGGCTGCGTTACCTTCTTTGGAGATTCCTTTATCTCGTAATTCTTCCACCTCCATTTTCTTGTTGTAGTGTACCACGGAGTTTATATTTCTTGCGGTCTGCTGATCTCTTTTGATATGTTGAATCCCCCATTCAGAGGGGAATTTAATTACCTGATGCAATGTGGAGGGTATCACTTTCATGTCGTGGATCCATGGCCTTCCAATGATCACGTTATAAGCCATGTCAGTATCAATGACTTCGAACCTGGCACTATTGATCAACCCCTCAGCATAAGTGCTAAGCTCAATTTCTCCTTTTGTTATAATCGTAGAGTTATCAAACCCTGATATGGCTCGTGCTTTTGGGATTACTTGATTCCACAGTAGCATTTCTTCCACGACTCTTAGTTCAATCAACACTCTTTTTACGTTAGTGTCATGAATAATTAAAGATATTACCAGAGCATCGTTGTGCGGAAGCATTAATCCGCTCATATCTGCATCATCGAAGGTTATATCGTCTTCTTCCATATTTTCACGAGCCCGTTTTCCATGTGTAATTGTGAACTTTGTGGTCATTTTGCAAATCACTCTGTTTACTTCTTCACCCCCGTGTATCATGTTGACGGTTCATTTTGGAGAAGGAGGCTTTGGGGGCTGCTGCTTGTTCCTCATATATGCCTGTTTACCTTTATCACTAAACAATTCTGTTAAATAGCCCTGTGTTGTAAAAAAATTTCTACTTCACCTTGTAAAAATCTGCAGTCCACAGTTTTGTGCCCATGATCATTGTGAAATTTACACCAGTTATCTGGGTTTCTTCTACTGGGATTTGACCGCATCTCTTTGGGCCACTTAACCTTGTCTCCCATGTTCCTCAATATTGAGACAAGTTCCGTAGTACTTACATTAAAGGTATGATCCCCAATTTGAGTACTACCTCTAAGTCGTTCATCTCCATCTTTTCTAGATCTAGATGAGGATAAGACTACGTCTCTTCTTTGTGGTCTATAGTCTGACCTAGTGTTTTTTAACCTGGGGCGGATATCACGTCCCGGGGGTCCTAAGGAAGGATCGTACCTATTTTTACCTGATCTTCTATCTTATTCAGGATGTTTGGATCTGGAATGATCTTCATCTTTCGAACGAGCAATGATATCTTCTTCTATTATGAGTTTAGTATTGTACCTGTTATATACATCGTTCCATGTTGTAGCGGGGAATTCTCTTAGACTTTCCTTAAGTCGTCTTGTGTCTTTTGAGCTTTTATCGTTTAGGTTTCTTGCAAATGCCATGGCTGCCCAATTATTAGGCACCCTAGGTAACTGCAGTCTTTCTCGTTGAAACCTGTCTACAAACTCATGGAGTAGTTCCGTGTCTCCTTGTTTTATTTTGAATATGTCTTCCATTCTCTTCTCAACTTTTTGTGCACCAGAGTGTGCTTTTATAAACAAATATGCAAGCTCAGCAAAAGAGTCAATAAAGTTTTCAGGGAGAAGAAAATACCAGGTTAGGGCCCCTTTGGTAAGTGTTTCCCCAAATTTTTTGACAAGGATTGATTCAATCTCTTGTTTCGTTAAGTCGTTGCCTTTTACCCTAGTAGTGAAAGCAGTCACATGATCGCGTGGGTCAGTTGTTCCATCATATTTGGGAACGTCAGGCATTTTAAACTTCTTGGGTATAGGCAAGAGTGTCGCACTTGGAATCCAAGGTTGTTGACAATATGTATCAACATCAATGCCTTTGTTGATAGGTGGTACTCCAGGAATTTTGTTCGATGATATTGTTCTGCTCCTTCATCTGTTTCTGCATGGTTAGCAGTAAATTTTGTAATTCTGAGTTATTAGATATACTTGGTCTCGTTTTGAGAGATTCATTAGGAGTATCTCCCCTTCCTGAGTTTGCCAACCCAAGTTAAGGATTTTCCACAGTGATGGTGTTATTGGGGGGTGGCGGTGTAGATAAATCTTCCGGTAATCCTCTCGTAAATTCTTGCAAAGCTTGGTTCCACTCCTTTGCTGGTTGTTGTCATTGGAGTTTGACATAATTCAGAGGATATCACTTGAAAAGTAAACAAAGATTATCAGATTCCCGGTAACGGAACCAAGTTGTTTAACAAAAGAATTAGGCCCTTTGACTAAAGCTTATTTTTAAGATGAATACGGGTTGCTGATAATCAAAGAAATGGAGAAAAATGGATAATAGACAATATTGCAGAAATATAGAAAATAGAAGTCAATTATATTCAAGAATTAGATGCCATTACAAGCTATATTCCCCTCCCTTATATAGGAGATTCTTATAACGTACAACTCTTTCTATGGCTTCTTACTAATGACTAATTATGACATTAATGAGGTGTTACAAAGGATAATAGTAATTGGGGTACGGTTACATAACGTTCCAGTAATCAATTGTGGGTCTTTGAATATGCCCGTAGCTTTGTCTAGATTCATTCTAATAGTGCCTCTCTCCTGTTTTGATCAAGTTGAGTTTCACGTGGCTGATAAGCTCGAGGGTTTACTGAACCGTGCCTCTTTGTGTCGTACCTCTTCAAAGAATCACATCCAGCTGTCGCATTTTCCTGTGTCCATGTGACTGGCTGAGTTGTCAAAAGTTGTCTTACATGTGAAACTCTGTTTTACCAATATAATACTGCGGATCTCGATTATGATCAAATAATGAAGAGCGAGCAACTCTATAAGCTAGAACACGGTCGGGCTTAGAAACATCCAATCTCATGAACCGATTGGCTAAAGCCTGAACATCCAAAGCAAGCAGTCTCTCCCAGACCGGAATATATGAAAGACTACCCATACAGGTTGACTTCTTACTCAAAGCATCGGCCACCACATTCGCCTTCCCCGGATGATATAAGATGGTGATGTCATACTCTTTCAACAGCTCCAACCATCTCCTCTATTTTTCTAGATAATTCTATGTTCTGAGATCGTGAAAACCTCCTTCTATATCACCTTGATTTGTGTGCGCAGCTGGGCGTGTAGTCGGGAAGCCTTTATGTGAAAAACTGATAAAAATGATAATTTTTGTGGTAGAAATTTTAATAAAGTTGACTTTGATCAACAGTTTTGGTAAATGAACCCGGACCCGTGATTTGACAGTTTCGAATGGTCCGTAGGAAAAAAATCGGACTTGGGCGTATGTCCGGAATCGAATTCCGAGGTCCCAAGTCCGAGAAATGAATTTTTAAAGAAAATTGTTTTCTGAAAAATATAGAGGTTTTTGGAAATGAAATTTGAGCTGAAACCTGTGGTATCGGACCCGTATCTTAGTTCCAGAACCTGGAACAGGTTCAATATGTTTTATATGTGTTATCTGTGAAATTTGGAACTAAACGGACTTAGTTTGACATGATTCAGACCTTAAATGCAAAAGTGGATGTTTAAAGAAGCATTGAGAAATTTCATTCATTTTGGGGTTTAATCTGATGTTTATGATGATATTTTGGTGATTTGATTACTCGAATAGGTGCGTAGGATATTTTTGAGGTTATGTGCATATTGAGTTTTGAGCCCTGAGGGCTCGGGTGAGTTTCGGGTAGGTGTCGGGGTGTGAAAACATAGTAAAATCTGGTGTTTAATGCATATTCTGGTGTCCAGGTATTTTACCCTATGCCAACGCACTCATGGGAGTGCGAACGCACAGGGTTATAAAGGTTTGGGGGGTCTGGTAGGAAGTACTATGTGCGAACGCGGAGGGATATGTAGGACCTGTTGTGCGAACGCAGAGGTTGGGGTGCGAACGCACAGTGAAAGAGGGGACCTGGGGGGATGGGTAGTAATTACCCTATGCGAACGCGGCACTTAGCACGCGAACGCATAGGCATACCCTGTTAACCCTGTGCGAACGCAGAGTTTTGGCCGCGAATGCACTATGTATTTTTTGCGCCCAGTGATTTTAAGTGTCAAAAACATAATTCATTACAGGATTAAACCCATTTTTCTTAAACTTCTTCTTCTTCACTCCTCTTGGGAGATTCTTGGGAGAATTCTTCACCATAATATCTTAAGTAATCTTTAACTCGTTTCCTTCCATTTCTCATTAACATCTATTAGATTTTAGGCCTAAAAACATGAAATCAAAGGTAGAAATTGAGATTTTTGGGTATTAGGGCTTTATGTATTTTTCGGAATTTGACCTTGTTATGGGGTCGGATTTCAAAACAAATTATATATTCAGGCTCGTGGGTGAATGGGTGATTGGGTTTTGGTCTGAACCTCATGTTTTGACCAAGCGGGCCCGAGGTTGATTTTTTGAATTTTAGGAAGAATGTTGGGAATTCTATAATTAAGCATCGGAATTGAATTGTTTAGCATTTATTGATGTTATTGGGTAAATTATGTCTAGATATGATTGTTTCGGATTCGGAGTCAGATTCGAGAGGAAAAGCGGTGCTACAGGCTTGATTTGGATTCTTGGTGTCCAGGTAAGTATCTTGCCTAACCTTGTGGGGGGGAACTACCCCGTAGGATTGAGTCTTATTTGTTTATTGTAGTCCGTGTATACGAGGTGGCGAGTGCATACTCGGAATTATTTGCAATTAGATTGGCCTTTTAGGACTCGTAGGTCCTTATATTACCTGTGTATGATTGGTAATTGTTACATTTGAACCCTTGGTTGTTAATTTCATCCCTTCCTATTTAAATTAGAATTATTTGTTTTTGGATTCCTTAATTGGCTGTTTTACCTTACTTGACTTAATTGAATATTGTACTTTATGCTATATTTATCCTCCTAATTGCCTAATTGACTATAATTAGTGTCATCTAGCCTTTTAGTTCACTAACCGTAGTTGGAACATCTATTCGTTGGAGTCAAGCATGCCCATTAGTCTTACATTGTGATTTATATGACTATTCCTTTATGTGCTACTTAGGTATAATTGTTAGACATTTATGTTATTGGTATTTCCTTGATAGGGCCTACTACTAGGCCTTTGTTGAAGTTGAGTTTATTCCGTGAAGTTAATTGTTTAGGTGAAATTGGTTATAGTTGTTTTCCCTTGCCGGGATTGTGTGGTTTCTCTTATTATTCCGTCGTTGATAATGTTGTTTGCCTTGTTGACTCCCTTGCCGGGATGTGATGGTTTCTATTATGGTTTATGCTGTTACTGATATTGTTTGTACTGTTGACTCCCTTGCCGGGATGTTGTGGTTTCTATTACTGGTTATGATGTTAATGATATGGTTTGTATTGTTGACTCCCTTGCGGGGATGTGGTGATTTATGGGTCATATTGTTGGTTTTTCCTTGCCAAATTGTTGTTCTTGATATTGTTTGGGTGAGGAAGAGTGTAAAGCCCGAAGGGTGATACTGTGTATTGTTAGGATGAGAGTGTTAAAGCACGAAGGGTGATGCCGTGCCATTTTATGATACTAAAGAACGAAGGATAATGTCGTGCCATGTTATTATATTAAAGCACGAAAGATGATGTCGTGCCATGTTATGCTATTAAAGCACGAAGGATAATGTCGTGTCGTATCTATTTATTTATTGTGATAATGAGAGTAAAAGCACGAAGGGTGATGTCGTGCACTTGTTTTGGTGAGAATGAGAGTAAAGCACGAAGGGTGATGTCGTGCACTTGTTTTGGTGAGGATGAGAGTAAAAGCACGAAGGGTGATCTCGTGCACTTGTTTGGGTGGGAATCAGAGTAAAGCACGAAGGGTGATGCCGTGCACTTGTTTTGGTGAGAATGAGAGTAAAGCACGAAGGGTGACGCCGTGCACTTGTTTTGGTGAGGATGAGAGTAAAAGCACGAAGGGTGATGTCGTGCACTTGTCTTTGCATTTTATTTCGTTGTTCTAAATTTTGATATTCCTACTGATATCTTACTACATTTATTGGCAAGATTTGATATTCCTCCTGTACGGCATGGTTATTTCTGAGTTACGGATTAGGTCCGGTGGATAAATCTTGAGGAGATTTTGATAAGGGATCTTATTGAAAAGTATTATCGAAAAAGAAATGGTTTGAAATGACTATATTTGAATGACTTATACATCGAAGGTATATTTGAAAAGCACTAGTGTTGCCTAAAATGATATTTGGAAGTCAATTATTGGGAAAGCATCTTTGAGAAGTTTCGTATTTTGAAAGAATCTATGTTTTACGTAATTCTCTTTGTTAAATATAGTTATATCTAGTTTTTGAGAAAAATATGTTTTCAAAGGAAACTCTCCCATACTAAAATGATTTTTATTTGCAAATTTTTTTCATATGAACTGTTGCTTAAAGATTTCCACCAGTTTATTCTTTTTAGTGACTAAGGCCCGATGTGAACAAACCGATGTAAAGTTGAGTTATTGGTGTTTTTCTATCGTAACGGTTTGGCTTGTTTTGTTATCCATCTTTCTGGGTATTTTTGGGATGTTTTGTGATTGATTTCTGTAAGTGCCTTCCGCTTTATATTGTCATTGTTGTAAACTATTCCGTGAAGTCTTAGATAGATGTAACGCTCTGTCGTTTCTACATTCATGTTATTTATCTTGTAGACCAGTGGTGTCTTGACTAGTCCTCGTCACTACTCCACATAGGTTAGTCTTGATACTACACTTATGCACATTTTTGTGTGCAGATCCAGGTTCATTTTGTAGTAGTTGTGTGGATGATTGCCGAGGAGACTCAAGGTAACATGTTGCTACGTTCACAGGCGTCGGAGTAATCTTCTTTGCATTTATTATTCATACTCTGTTGTATCTATTTCCAAATAGTTGTACTTAGAAGTTGTAGATGATTCGTAGAGCTTATGACTTGTACTACCTGTTTTGGGAAAGTTTGTACATTCTGTTGAGATTCTATATCAAGACTGTTTGTTTTACTTTATTTATTGTTGTTATTCAGTAACTGCTAGTCTTACCTAGTCCCTAAGACTAGGTTCCATCACGATACCCAACGGAGGGAAATTGGGTCGTGACACAAATATTGCAAACTCTTGTGATCCATGAACACCTCACATGACCCGCCATACGGATAATGCCTCCAAATCTTCAGCGCGTGGACAATCGCTGCTAACTCCAAATCATGAACTGGATAATTAATCTCGTGGATCTTCAACTGACGGAAGAACCCCGGTGCTTAGAACTGCTTGAGGCTCGAGGGAAAAATCTGGCAATGTGCCCCGGACCACCACAAGTATAACAAGATCTCGACTGTTGAGACTATTGGCCCTGGAACTGACCCTGACGACTCGAGTAACCACCCTGAAAACTCTGGAGCAGCGGTGCACTGATAGGAGCTAGTGGTGCACTATAGGGAAACCGATCAAAATACTACATGTGGGAACCACGACCACCCGGAGCACTGCGAAAAACCTGAAGCGCTGACTGGAACGTCCTAGGAGGGTTGCCCCTACCAAAAGAATCCCTGCCTCCAGATGAGACACCACTGAATCGGCTAAAATGACGAGGCCTCTTGTCAGACCCGTGACCACTCCCCTACGATAGAACCATCTCAACTCACCTGGCCACATTGGCTGCATCCTGCAAGGAAATATCACTCCCTGTCTCCTTCACCATCTAGAATCTGATCGGCTGAGCCAGTCCCTTAATAAATGTCCTCACCCTCTCTCTGTCTATGGGAAGTATCATAATGTCATGACGGACCAAGGTAATGAATCTTGTCTCATACTGAGTGACGGTCATAGAACCCTCCTAGAGACGCTCAAAGTATCTCCTATAATCCTCTCTCTAGGTTATAGGGAGAAACTTCTCCATAAAAAATCGGAGAACTGGGCCCAAGTCAATGGCAGTGATCCTGCTTGTCTAGCCAAACAATAATCTCTCCACCATGTATTGGCAGGACCTAACAGAAGGAAAGTAGCAAAGTCGACCTCATTGGTCTCCACTATCCCCATGTTCCGTAGAACCTCGTGGCATCTATCCATATAGTCCTGCGGATCCTCTGAAGATGCAACGCTATAAGTAGTAGTAAACAGCTTGGTAAACGTGTCCAACCTCCACAAAGCATCAGAAGACATAGCTGCTCCATCACCGGTTTGAGCCATAATACCCGACTGAACTGCCCCAGCAATCTGAGATGCTGGCGTCTGGAACTGAGAAGCCAACTGCTCCGGAGTGCGAGTAGCAGGAGTCTGGGCTCCTCCCACAACTTGAGAGACGGCTGGTGTCTGAAGGAAGTAAACCTTCTTGAGCGACACTCTCCGTGAGGCCCACTAGATGGACCAGACCATCCTGGAGTACCGGGTGGCAATGAACCCCTCGGGAACCTGAGCTGGTCCAATCGGGACTGCCTAGGCAGGAACCTCATCAGCAAACTCTACTTGAGGCTCCGCCACCGGGGCTACTGCTCTGGGTTGAGCTCCGCCCCTGCCTCGACCTCTAGCACGGCCTCGTGCTCGGCACCTCGTAGGAGTTACAACTGGAGACTCGGGCTGTTGACCAGTGGATGAAGAAGAACGTGTTCTCGCGATCTGTGAGGGAATATAGTAGATATTCAGTTAGCATTGAGAATTCATATCGCACGACATAGAAGAATAGATGTGAAGTCATTCCTAAACTCTGTATCCTCTGGGGGAGAAGCACATATGTCTCCGTACTGGTCCCTCACACTCTACTAAGCTTGTGCGTGAATTGTGAGACCTAAGCAACCTAGTTCTCTGATACCAACTTGTCACGACCCGAATTTCCCAGCGTCGGGACCGTGATGGTGTCTAAGATTGAACCCGCTAGGGAAGCCAACATTACTGATTAGCTACCTTATTCCTTTATCTTTAACAGTTTTAGCAGACTTTATAATAAAATCACATAATATAAAATGCGAGATAACATGATTCAACAGTTTGATATAATACTAATACAAAATCTAGAACCAAAGTCCTCCCAGAACAAGTATCACAATCTCACGGACTGTCTATAAATACTACAAATAGGAGTCTGAACAAGATATAAATACATATCTCTCTCAGAAGTAAATAAGGAAAGAACAGAAATGAAATAGGAGGGATGCCAAGGCCTGCAGACGTCTGCAGAACTACCTCGGAGTCTCCACTGGACTGAAGGCATCAACCCTGATCTAAGGTCCGAAGAGTCAAGTACCGGGATCTGCACAAAAGTGCAGAGTGTAGCATCAGTACAACTGACCCCATGTATTGAGTAAGTGTCGAGCCTAACCTCGGCGAAGTAGTGACGAGGCGAGGACACAACAACCAACTAACCCTGTGCAATTTAATCACATACGGAGAAAATAATAACAACAAAAATTAAGCAGCTAAATACAAGGAAAGGGGGAAGATACTGAGGGGAGGAAATATCAGTTAATGGAGATAAGAAGTAAAGCAACAAATTAGATATCAATTTAAACAACAGAAATAACAACACAAAAATAAGTGCACGACATCACCCTTCAGGCTTTTACTCTCATCCTCACCAAATAATAAATAGAATGCACGACATCACCTTTCATGCTGTTACTCTCATCCTCACAATAAATCAATAGAAACGTCACGGCATCACCCTTCGTTCTTTTAATTTCATAATACGGCACGATATCACCCTTTGTTCTTTTACGCTCATCCTCACAATAAATCAAATGAAGCGGTACGACATCACCCTTCGTGCTTTACCACTCTTACTCACCCAAACAAATCAATAACATCAATCCGGCAAGGAAAATCCACAGTACAATAGTCATAAAGCCATAACGTCCCGGCAAGGGAGCCAACAGTAGAATCAATATCATCCCGGCAAGGGAAACAACTATAACCAATCTCACTTAGTTATTTAACTTCACGTAATAATTCTTAACTTGAACCAATATTCAATACCAAGAAATACCACCAACATGGATAATTATCAAATTAAACTGAAGTAATGCTTATTGAAAAATCACATAAGTCACAATATTCGACTCACCATATGCTTGACAACAACGTATAGATACTCGTCACCACACCTATACCATTCACCTTATAATAACACGTAGAAAATAAGACATGATACCCTTTCCCTCAAGCTAAGGTTAAGACAAACACTTACCTCGAATTCCACGACAAAACACATGCCTACATTACCGCTTTCCCTTTGGGATTCGCCTCCGATTAAATTGTATCTGAACTTAACTATCTTAATAATATCAATAAGTGCTAAATAATTCAACCCCAATGCTTAATTATAGGTTTTCTATCATTCTTCCTCAAAAGTCAAAAATTGACCCCAGGCCTGCTTGGTCAAAACACGAGGTTCGGAGCAAAACCCGATTACGCATACACCCACGAGCCTGAATGTGTAATTAGTTTCAAAATCCGACCCCAAAACCAGGTATAAATTCCAATTATACAAAAATCCCTAACTCTACCCAAATCCCCAATTTTCTACCATTAAAACCCTAGAATGTTTTATAAATGTTGATGAAAAACATTAGAGAGTTGAAAGAAATTGGTTAATGGACACATACCTATGATTTCGGAAGAAAATTTCTTGAGAAAAATCGCCCCAAGTCTTCTATTTTTGTGAAGATTTGAAAAAGAAAACGGCTGAAGCTCTAACTTAAAACACACTACCCGACCCTCTCACCCGCGGTGCTTGGGTCGCAGATACACTTGCGCAAGTGCGAAAAATTGGTTGCACCTGTGGAAATGGGCAAGGCCACTGAGGGCCGCACCTGTGGAGGTTTATCCGCTTCTGCGCAACCGCCCCTACGAAAACTTATCGCACCTGCGGAAAGAGGGCAGGTTGTGCTGGACCGCACTTGCGGCTAAAGGTCCGCACCTGCGAACTCGCACTTGCGGCCCTAGGCTCGCAGGTGCGGGCACACTAGAACTGGTGCACCAACAGTGATTTCCTAAGTCTAAACACCCTGAAACAAATTCGAAACTCATCCGAGCCCTCGATGCTCCAAACCAAACATGCACACAACCTCAAAAACAACCTACGGACTTACTCGTGCGATCAAATCACAAAAATAACATCTTAAACATCGAATTTACCATAAAATAAAAGGAAAATCTCAAGAGCTTTCAAAGTTTAAAATTTCACAACTACGGGTCCGAATCATGTCAAATGACCTCCGCTTCTTACCAAATTTCACATCCATAACCTAAATATCATAATAAACCTTTACCGGGCTCCAAAACCAAAATACAGGCCCGATGCTATCAATTTCACATATGACCAAATTTCGAAAAACTCTTATAAATTCAGTAAAATAATTTCTTTCAAAAATTCATTTCTTAGGCTTGGGACGTCGGAATTCAATTTCGGGCATACGCCCAAGTCTCATATTATCCTACGGACCATCCAGGACCGTCAAATCATGGGTCCGTGTCCGTTTACCCAAAATATTGACCGAAGTCAACTAAAATTCAATTTTAAAGGCAAAATTAGCATTTTTCTCAGTTATTCACATAAAAGCTTTCTGGATATACGCCCAGACTGTGTACACAAAACGAGGAGAGATAAAAGGAGGTTTTCAAGGCCTCGAAACGCAGTTTTGACTTCTAACACAGGAGATGACCTTTTGGGTCATCACAATTGTATTATTCTTGTAGTGTCCATTTTTTATTTTTTTAGGAGCATGGAAATTAAAGCCATTGGAAGGATGCAACATCAAACCAGATTATTGGAACTAAGTGTGATATATCCACACAAATTACCAAGCCTGGGAGAAGTCAGAGTATCCCATGAGCTGCTAGTGCTTTGGTCTTTGGCCTACCGAGGAGTTTCTTTTAACCTAATTCACAATTTTAAATGTGGGGTGAGGTGATTGTCTGGATGACCTTCTATGCTATTTTAGGTGTGTTATTCTAATTGAATAATTTTTTTTTTACAAAAATAGAAAATATTAGAATTTTCCCTACGATAGATCTATTAGATAATTTTCTTGAGGGGTTTAAGTCGAAAGGAAAAAGGCAAGAAAATATTTCCTTTTTTTAGTTAGTGTAGAAATTAACCCTTGGTTTTTCTTTGTGCCGGGGTTCTTTTCCAAGGGTTTTGTTTGAATCGGGTGTAGCAATTACCCCTTGGTTTTTCTATATAAAGTGTAGTTTGATTACTCGAGGACGAGTAATGGTTTAACTGTGCAGTGTTGATGATAGGCTATAATTATATATTTTAGTCACTTATTACACTCTAATTTACTACATTTTAATTGAGTTTGAGTTTTAATCGCTAGTGTTTTGCACTAATTGTGTGTTTTATGCCTTGTAGGAGTGATTCCGAGGTATGTGATGCGAGAATAAATTGCATAGTTTAACATGTGATATACCTTACATTTTATGCGCATTAATGATAAAAATACACTTGTTATGTGCTTAATGGAGTTTATTTTATGTGTAGGTGAATTGGAGATGGAAACGGAGCTAAAGGGATGCAAATACGTCGAAAATACGCAAAAGGAGACGCCCGAGCGATAGCCGGGCTTTTGCCCCCTAAAGCCTGGCACCCCCTGGCGTTAGGGGGGCGTTTTCCACATAAAGCCTGGCCCCCCTGGCGTTAGGGGGGTGTTAGGGGGCGTTAGAACCCAAACGCCCGGGTTCTCCAGTTTCGCCCAAGTCCGAGTTTGACGGGATAAATGTTTCCCGGTTGAAATAGAAGTCTCCTACACGGTTAGGGTTCACCCTAAACTTATAAATAGCCTCCTAAAACACAATTAAAGAGGGATTTTCGTGGATCAGAGTAGACAAGAAGAAAATTCCATTGAAGTGCAAGAACATCGATTTCTACATCTAGTATTTCTTACTTTATATTTCAATTATGCAATTTCTTGTAGTTTTGTTTCTTCTAGACATGAGTAGCTAAGTTTTTAATCTAGGGTTTTGGTAGAACCCGTTGGGGATGAATTTCTTTTGATATTAATATATTTTGAAGTATTATTCTCTATTTGTTCAACTACTTTCTTATTGTAGTTAATTGAATGGCCATCAATTAGCTG